>JZKD02S2100958.1:23364-34865 GCA_000966675.3 Picea glauca | reverse complement strand
TATGTGTATTTGATGCATGATTGGTACATATTTGGTGCATGGTTGATGCACTCGTTGATGGTATAGGTTGAGGTACAAGTTGGTGCATGGTTGATGCACTTGTTTATGGTACAAGTTGATTACATGTTGAGGTATACGTTGGTGCATGGTTGATGTACTTGTTTATGGTACATGCGGATTACAAGTTGTGGTACAAGTTGGTGCATGGTTGATGCAATTGTTTATGGTATAGGCTGATTACAGGTTGTTTGGTACAGGTTGATGCATGGTTGATGCACTTGATTATGGTACAGGTTGATTATAGGTTGATTGGTACAAGTTGTTAGACTAGTATATCTCACATTGATAGTGTGGCAGTGGTTCCATCATTCTACTTCTATGTTATGGCAGTTGGACGGGGCAAGGAAAGGTGGTTGTAGACACCTTCTGGTTGTATCCAGATAACATAGGGGGTTGTGGCCTCCTTCTAGTTGTAGCTAGAGAATTGGGGAGTTGTATCTTCCCTTAGGTTGTAGCCTGAGAAACTAGGGGTTTGGAGCCTCCTTCCAGTTGTAGTTGGAAAACAAAGGAAGTTGGTGCTTCTAATGAATGTAATTCTTCAAGACATATAAGAAAAATAATTTTATAGTTTTCTCCCTCTTTGGGTTTCCTCACAAAAACAATGGTGTGTTGTGTATGTGTATGATTGCTCATTTTTTTATTGTCTATTTACTCTGCAGTTATTGGATGATAATTATACATTGATATAACACTTGCATTTTGTGGTGAAAAAGAATTAAATTGATCTATTACTGATTCACCCCCCGCCCCCCCCTCTCAGTAATCCAACATGCCTTTGATTCAAATTTTTAATTATTCGACATGCCCTTCAAGACACACTCCATGCTCCAAGGGTGCCACTCACCTTTGACTGGTTTTGGTAGTTCTCCAACCCTTGGAGTCAATACTCCATTCAAGTGACCTTGTGAGAGACTAAGGGCTTCTAATGAATAAGGAACTTTCCTTATTTTTAACGCCTTAGAAAACTTCATGAATGACTATCGCAGTCTTCCCTCGTGACATCGTGGACCTAATGAACTAGGTAATTGTTAACCTACAATTCGAGTCACAATGGGAGTGCTCGTAGGTTGTGTCAAGGATGTTGCCACACCTATCCCTCAATATCTGGTCTATGTGCATGACCCCTTTACTCCTTATGTGAGTTATATAGAAAGCAATCGTCATCTTGCATCCATCAACAGAACATTGTCCAAGATCCATAAAAAACGTCATAATATAATCAATCATATGTCACATATGCATAATTGAAATACTCAAACCAATACAATCCACTCCCTAACTCAATCCAAAGTCCAAGGATGTCCAGTGATGCCATCGACATCCTCAATCCATCAAGTGTCCTACACAGTCAAGGGAAACTGACGCAGCCATGCACCCTCTGCCTCGGTAAAGGCCTCTGCACTGACCTCCCAGTCTTTAAGGATCGTTCTAATTTTTCCCTTGAGCTGGAGTGGCTCCTTCGATTCTCCACTGAAATCTCTTCTTAAATTTGACCCACAAGTCTTTTCTACTCCTTGCAGCCTCTAGGCCCGATCACTATTCTCTACATGATAGGAAAACAAAAATTTGAGTTTTGGGGTTTCGCAATCCCTGATGTAGAAAACCTTTTGTTTCCCAATTTCCCGATCTCTGATTTTCTGAAGTACTTCAACTTTCACTAGTCCCCTGGCTAGACCTTTGGGTCCATACGACCTCCCTTTATATGACTACAGTACTATCACCTTTCGAGATTTTGGGGTTTCTAATGTCAAAAAGGTATGTGACCTCTTGTCCTCTGAATCCCCGATTCTCTGAATCCCGATATGACATCAACTAGGAACCCTTTTTGACACAGACACAATCAATGGTCGTGATCATCTACCAAACCAATGGATCCAGATCTCTCTCAGGACTTCATGATTTCAAATGCCGAAATTCTATTGCCCTCGATTGTCCCGATCTCTCAAATTTCGATTTCCCGATATGACTTCCTTTTTCGGGACTTTTCTCGAAAGTCGCAATTTATGCCACGCGTCCCAATCGATGGACAACTTAGATCTGCTTCGAGGTTTTCACTGTGGAGATTTTCTATCCCCCATTATGATGAGATGACATCAGTTGGGCCCCATAATGGAGCTTTCCTCCTCATTGAGATTTCAGACTTCGCAATTCTGAAATGCAAGTGTTCCTGTCTCTAAGATTCGCGAAACGCTAAACCTCGTCTTCTTCGGATTTTCGACACGCATCCCAAATGGATGGAATGTTTGGATCAAACATCGGACTTCACCAAATGCAAAGTCAAAAACACTCAGTTATGTAAACCCCGGTGTCCGGATCTCCGAATTGGATGATCACGCGACACACATCCTTCCTTAGATCAATGGTTGAAATCCTTTCTCTGTTTCACGACTCAAAGGGCCTCAGACTCTTGGTATCTAAACCTTTGATATGCCAATGGTTCTCAATTACTACCATGTGTCCCAACAGATGGATGGTTCTGGTTTGTATCGTGGATTTGACTATGGATTTACCCGATCTCTTGTCCTTGGGATTTTCGATATCCCAAACCCCAACGCCTCGATATCCCAACACCTTTCGGGACCTTCGCTCGGCTTGAGAGGATTTAACCCCTGTGCAACTCCTATTATATTGGACAGCTAATGGGTATCTATGTGAAGATCTGATGGTTCACAATCTCCTGAGCTTGAACTCTGGACACAGCCGTAACCTTCTCGCTTCTTTGTCAGATCGTACGACTGACAGGAATTCGCTAATTCACTACACATGATTTTGACCGTCTGTTTCTTCCCCCTTATGATTCCTGCGTAGTGAACCAAGGATTCTTTCCTAGACTTATCCACCTGTGACACAAAACCTCCAATGCCTTCTAATCACTCAAATGCACCCACTTCTTGTACTACCTTCAATAGTTCCAAAGGATTTATCCTTCCTAAGCTTTCTTATGACTTCGAGCCTCAAAGAAGACCCTTGCACGCACTCCTTGCGGCAGCCTCCAAACACTTGAAGTGTTAAACGATCTTTGACCTTGCACATGCTCTACAACAATGACCTCTCAATACTTTGCTCAGGTTCAAAACTCTAAGATTTTCCTCGGCCTGCACACCCCTTGTATGGCTCCTGTGTCTGACTGCACTTTTATGTGAATATGAGAACAAATGCTATCTCTCCTGAGCTTTCAGAGGTGAACCTCCGAACCTTTTGTCAACACACTCCTTGCAGACAATTCAACTGCACTCCTTGCAGGAACTCTTACTTAAATAGAGAAACAATTGAAACTCATTTCACTCCCCTTTCCTCTCAAATTTCAAACATTCAACAAGAAATCATTCATACATAGCATAAAAGAAATTGCATGATAGGAAGAGTAAAACATTCAAGAGCATAACATTTAAAGATGCATACACAGAGAAGATATGAACACCATGGGTCTGAATCACAGTTTCTTTGTATTAATTATGAACTTTTGTACATGGGGTCTGCTACATAGCTCTCTGCTTCTCTTCTATGCTCTCTTCTGATGCTTTCTCCTTCTATGTTACAATAACACAATGAGGGTGTCTATATCCATTTTCCCTCCACTCCTAAAACTATCTCATCAAAGAATTCAAAGCTACCTACCAACATAAATTCTTTCTACCTACTATGGACGAGAGCGGATCACTCAAGGTCCTTTACAATATATAAGTACGCTTCTCCTTAAATATCACATTTAAGTTTGGCGCATCCAATCTTCAAAATTTTTAAACAATTGATCATGTGCTCAAAATATGTTGCACTTGTCCCACGCTTGCTTGACGTTGACGATGCTCCTGCATCATACTCCCTTGCTTGAAAATTTCACGGGATCCCATCCATGATCTCTCGCACGATCTATCCATGCTTCTGAATCTCTGCTTCATTCTCCTAGCTGGCATCTTCAACTGGATGTCATTTCGATTTGACCAAGTATTCAAAGTATTCCCTTCGTCTGGTATTCTTGCTAATTCTTTTGTCTAGAATGGTTTCCATCTGTAGCTTCTCTTCAATTGGCATCTGCTTTTTCCACTGAACCTCTCACTATTCATCGTTTGTTCCTGCTTCCTTAGCTTTGTATGGGTACAAATCTGAGACATTGAATATCGGAGAAATTCCAATCCCATTGGGTAATTCAATCTCGTAAGCATTCACCCCAAATTTCTTCAAGACCCTACATGGTCCGATTTTCTTCATCTTCAGCTTATTATATGTTCCCTTTGGGAACCTTTCCTTTCTCAAATGTGCCAGAATCAAATCACCAACCTCAAACTGAAGCTGTCTCCTGTGTTGATCTACTCTTCGTTTATATTCCTGGCTTGAATTCTATAAACGCTCCTTCACCTGGTTGTGAAGTTCCTTCATTGCTTCTGCAAAATCTTCTGCACTAGCACTCCTAGTCGCATTCTATTCTGAATCTCTCAATTCAAACATGCACCTCAACTGCATGCCATAGACAATCTAAAATGGACTCTGCCCTATACTTATGTTGATTGAATCATTATAAGAAAACTCTGCCTGTTGTAATATGTTGTCCAACTGACTGTGGTGTTCTGTCACCAGGCTCCTCAGCAAGTCTCCCAAACTCCTGTTTACGACTTTTGTTTGTCCATCCGTCTGAGGATGATAAGATGAATTGAATGACAAGTTAGTTCCCAGCTTCTTCCATAAGGTCCTCCAGAAGTGTCCCACGAACTTAGTGTCTCGATCTGAAACTATGCTCCTTGGTAAGCCGTGAAGTCGAATGACTTCTTTGAAAAATAGATTCGCAATGTGAGTTGCATCACTGGTTTTCTGACATGGAATGAAGTGTGCCATTTTGGAAAATCTATCCACCACCACAAAGATTGAGTCAAATCCTCTTTGTGCTCTTGGCAAACCCAATATAAAATCCATGTTGATTGCATCCCACAGCCTCTCAGGTATGGGCAATGGTTGATAAAATCATGCATTCTGCCTCTCTTATTTCGAATGCTGACAAATTATGCATTTATCTACAAATATTTTGACGTCGGCTCGCATTCCTAGCCAAAAATATGACTCATTCATCTTTGTGAACGTTTTTTCATGACCAAAATGTCCTGCCAATCCTCCACTGTGTTTCTCCTTCAACAAATTCTCCCTCATGGAGCATTTTGGAATACAAAGATGATTACCCTTAAATAGTAATCCTTCCTGGATCATGTATTCTATTCATTGGCTTCTATATCTAAGAATTGGATTCTCAGCTGCTTCATATGCCTCCTTCAAATATGGATCATCTCTGTACATGTCCCTGAGGTCATCAAAACCCAATGTTTTGATTTTAAACTCCTTTGCTTCATTCATCTTCTCACTGAAGTATGCTATCAGACTGTCCTCTTGACTCAAGACTGCCCCTATTGCAAATCCACTTGCATCACATTTCACTTGAAATGTCCTATGGAAATCAGGCAACACCAAGATTGGTTGTTCCGTAATATTCCTCTTCAATAGATTAAAACTCTTCTCAGCCTCTTCTATATAGTGAAAAGATTTGTGTCTTTTCTTCACTATGTCCATCATCGATGCACTAATTCCACTGAAATTTTTGATGAACTTTCGGTAGAAACTAGCTAATCTGTGAAAACTTCTCACCTCAAATATGTTCTTCGGTGATGGCCAATTCTTGATAACTTCCACCTTATCTGGATCCATCCTTAATTTGTCTACAAAAATAACAAATCCCAAGTAAATGAGCTCTGTCTTCATGAACAAGGATTTATTGATGTTTATCAATAGCTTCTCCTGCTATAATTTCTGCATCACTGTAGCCAAATGCTTCAGATGCTCTACCACTGTTTTACTGAAAATCAGTATGTCATCCAGATACACAATGAAAAATTTCCCAATGAATTCTTTCAGGACTTCATTCATTAACCTCATATAGGTACTTGGCGCATTTGTTAATACAAACGGCATAAAAATCCATTCATACAACCCTTTGTCAATCTTGAAGGTTGTTTTCCATTCATCACCTTCTCTCATATGAATCTGGTGATAACCACTTTTCAAATCAATCTTCGAAAAATACTTTGCTCCACTCAAGCAATCCATCAGATCATCCATCCTAGGTAATGGAAATCTGTACCTGATGGTTATCTTGTTAATGGATCTTGAGTCAGTACACATTCTCCATCCTCTATCTTTCTTTGGATTGAGTACTATCAGAACAACACATGGGATCAAGCTTTCTCTAACCAACCCTTTGTCCAACAAATCCTGGAATTGTCTTTTGACCTCTTCATTCTCTTGCGGCGTTAGTCTATATGGATATTTATTTGGAAAACTATCTCCTAGTATGAGTTCAATATGATGGCTCACACTTTTGATCGGTGGCAATGAACGAGGTAATTCGTCTACTACTATATCAGAAAACTCCCATCAGTTCCTGAACTTCTTCTGGTAAATTGTCCACTCTTGTGCTAGTCAAAACAATTCTTAGTTTCTTGACCACAATGAACTACAGTTCCTCCTTCTTCTTGACCTCGGTAAGGAGTTCCTTCCCACTCATGAGAAGTATAGTATTACTTACTTCATGTTTCACTTCCTTATCTTTGATTGGAAGCAACATATTAGTTCTCCCATTCTTTTCTAGGGTGTATGTGTTCATCCTCCCATCATGAATCACATTTCTGTCATATTGCCACAGTCTACCCAATGACAAACATCCATAGGACTAACATCACAGAGTATCTTATCATTATATCCTCCTATCTTAAATTCAACTAAACATTATTTAGTGACATTTACCTAATGTCCCTTTTGTAGCCATGAAACTCTATATGGACTTAGATGTTCACTCGTCTCCAGCTCCATCTTTTCTACCATCTCTGTTGAAACAAGATTATCTGTGCTACCACTATCCAAAATGACCTTGCATACCCTGTCCTTGGTTTTGCAAGAGATCCAAAAAAGTTTGTTTATTTGGGCTGAATTCTCCACCTCCTTCTCTGGTGTTAAGAGAACTTTTCGCATCATCAACGATCTTCTGCCTTCAGTATCTTCGACCTCAACATCTCTCCTTTGTGCTTCGGCGATGTGAGTCTCTCCACCCTCTTTATTTTTATCTAGACATTCATAATATTTGTGTCCACTCTTTCCACACGTGAAGCATTTTACCACTCCACCTCTTCCTCTTCCTCTACCTCTAGTACGAGGAAAAGTATTATTATCAGCATGATCTCCTCTCTACTCGGTATGTTGTCCTCTCTATTCAGCATATTTCCCTCGTTTTGAGCTTCCACCTCTCTCAGTTTGAGTATGAGGTTTCTTCCAATCCTCCTTGGGCTTCTGATATTTATCTTGGACAACTAATTTTCCCCTGGCTTGACTTCTGCCTTGGCCTCTTTGACCCTGCTTTCGGCTCATATTCTCTTCAGCTTTTAGAGCCATCTGATAAGTATCGTCCACCGTTTGGATGGTTATCATGCTCATATCATCCTGAATATCATATCTCAGGCCATTCATATATCTGACAACTTTCTCATCATCGCTTTCCTGATGACCTGCCCTGATGTTCAGCTTGTAGAATTCTTCAGTATATTCTTTCACTATCATCAACTTCTGTCTCAGGTTCTACATCCTCTTGAACAGAGTAATCTGGTAATCCCTGGAAATGAATTTTTCCTTCATATTTGCAATCATCCTATCCCAACTCCTGATTTTATGCTTGCCTTTGCAGCATCTGTCAGCTTGTAGTCAATCCCACCACAATGTTGCATGTCCCTTCAATATTGTGACATCATGCTTGACCTTCTTGTCTTCCTCGACATCTTCATAGTCGAAATAAGTATCCAGAGCTCTAATCCAGTCTAGAAGCTCCTCTGCATCCAAGTTTCCTCGTAAACTAGGATGTCCATTTTTGCTCTTGCACCCATTCTTGAAATAGCTCTGATCAAACGTTCATTTGCAGCAACTTCTTATTCTTCATGTTCAACCTCAATTTCACTTTCAGAATCACTTAGATCCCTAGCACTGACTGTGCATCTTTGGGATGTCTCCATGTCTTCGAGTCTGGCTCGTAGATCATGCATCTCTCTCTCCATGGCTGGATCAGTCATCTGCCTACCTCTTCTTCTTAGCATTTCTCTATCCTCTGGTGGATCAGGTGTTCGTCTATCCCTTACTACAGAAAGCAAAGAATCCTTTCTATGCTTTGTTACCAAACCTGACGCAACCATGCACCCTCTGCCTCAGCAAAGGCCTCTGCGCTGACCTCCCAGTCTTTAAGGCTCGTTATAATTTTTCCCTTGAGCCGGAGTGGCTCCTTCGATTCTCCACTGAAATCTCTGCTTAAATTTGATGCACGGGTCTTTTCTTCTCCTCACAAACTCTAAGCCCGATCACTATTCTCTACACAATAGGAAAATAAAAATTCATGTTTCGAGGTTTCGCAATCCCCGATGTCGCAAACCTTTTGTTTCCCAATTTTCTGATCTTCGATTTCCCGAAGTACTTCAACTTTTTCTAGTCCCCTGGCTAGACCTTTGGGTCCATATGACCTCCCTTTATATGATTGCAGTCCTATCACCTTTCAGGATTTTGGGGTTTCTGATGTCAAAAAAGTATGTGACCTCTTGTCCTCCGGATCCCCGATTCTCTGAATCCCGATATGACGTCAACTAGGAACCCCTTTTTGATGTAGACACAATCAATGACTGTGATCATCTACCAAACCAATGAATCCATATCTCCCTCGAGACTTTGCGATTTCAAATGCCGAAATGTTATTTCCCTCGATTCTCCCGATCTCTCGAATTCTGACTTCCCGATATGCCTTCCTTTTTTGGGACTTTTCCCAAAAGTCTCGATTTCTGCCACGCATCCCAACTGATGGATGGCTCAGTTCTTCTTCAGGGTTTTCACCGTGGATATTTTCGATCCCCTATTATGATGAGATGACGTCAGCTGGGCCCCATAACATAACTTTCCTCCTCATCGGGATTTTGGACTTCACAATTTCGAAATGCAAGTGTTCCTGTCTCCAAGATTCACGAAACACCGAACCCCGTCTTCTTCGAATTTCCGACACACGTCCCAAATGGATGGACGATTTAGATAAAACCTCATACTTTGCCAAATGCAAAGTAAAAAACACTCACTTATGTAAACACTGGTGTCCGGATCTCTGATTTGGATGATCACGCGACACGCGTCCTTCCTTATATCAATGGTTGAAATCCTTTCGTTGTTTCGTGACTCAAAGGGCCTCGAACTCTTGGTCTCTAAACCTCCGATATGCCGATGGTTCTCGATTCCTACCATGTGTCCCAACAGATGGACGGTTCTGGTTTGTATCGGGGTTTTCACTATGGATTTACCCGATCTCTTGTCCTTGGGATTTCCGATATCTCGAACCCCGACGCCTCGATATCCCGACACCTTTCGGGACCTTTTCTCGGCTTGAGAGGATTTAACCCCTGTGCAAGTCCTATTAGATCGGACGAATGACGAGTATCTATGTGAATATATGACGGTTCACAATCTCCTGAGCTGGAACTCTAGACACAGTCGTAACCTCCTCGCTTCTTTATCAGATCGGACAGCTGACGGGAATTTGATAATTCACTACACAGGATTAGGATTGTTTGTTTCTTCCCCCTTACGATTCCTAAGAAGTTAACCAAGGATTCTTTCCCAGACTTATCCACCTGTAACACTAAACCTCCGATGCCTTCTAATCACTCAAATGCACCCACTTCTTGTACTGCCTTCAATAGTTCCAAAGGCTTTATCCTTCCTGAGCTTTCTTATGACTTTGAGCCTCAAAGAATACCCTTGCATGCACTCCTTGCAGAAACCTCCAAACACTTGAAGTGTTAAACGCTCTTCGACCTTGTGCACGCTCTGCAGCAACGACCTCTCAATACTTTGCTCAGGTTCAAAAATTTGAGATTTTCCTCGGCTTTCACACCCCTTGCATGGCTCCTGTGTCTAACTGCACTTCTGTGTGAATATGAGAACAAATGCTATCTCTCCTGAGCTTTCAGAGGGGAACCTCCGAACCTTTTGTCAATGCACTCCTTGCGGACAATTCAACTGCACTCCTTGCAGGAACTCTTGCTCAGATAGAGAAACAGTTGAAACTCATTTCACTCCCCTTTCCTCTCATATTTCAAACATTCAACAAGAAATCATTCATACATAGCATAAAATCAATTGCATGATAGGAAGAGTAAAACATTCAAGAGCATAACATTTAAAGATGCATACACAGAGAAGATATGAACACCATGGGTCTGAATCACAGTTTCTTTGTATTAATTCTGAACTTCTGTACATGGGGTCTTCTACACAACTCTCTTCTTCTCTTCTATGCACGCTTCTGATGCTTTCTCCTTCTATGTTACGATTACACAATGAGGGTGTCTATATCCATTTTCCCTCCACTCCTAAAACTATCTCATCAGAGAATTCAAAGCTACCTACCAACATAAATGCTTTCTACCTACTATGGACAAGAGAGGATCGCTCAAGGTCCTTTACAATATATAAGTATGCTTCTCCTTAACTATCACATTTAAGTTTGGCGCATCCAATCTTCAAAAGTTTTAAATAATTTATCATGTGCTCAAAATATGTTGCGCTTGTCCCACGCTTGCTTGATGTTGATGATGCCCTTGCATCAGAAACTTGTCAATAACATCTCTAAATACCTAGATACCATACATCATAAATCATAATTCATCAACATCATCATAGGAATCCATAATTGAAAAAGAAAACCATATACTAAAACTGGATCATTTGCATGCAAGTGTCCTCAAAGAATAAGTCAATAACATGTGCTCATAAGATTAAAATGTTACAAAATGCATATTAAAAAAATGAACTATATGTCGAGACTTATTTCGAAGAAAATCATCTTGGGTGTCCATTTTTGGTAAACATGATAGTCCACTTATTTTATAAAGTTTGAAATCATTCCACCATTTTTTCCAAACTTCATCAGATAATAAGACCAAGTCCAACTTTTCTTTTAATATTTTCTTATTGGCTCTATCAAATATACCCATGCATTCCCCCGGATGGAGTGTTATCACATTCCATGCATATAACAAGAAACTCAGTGCCTGCCACCTTGCCTCAACCCATATGATGGCACCTGTTGCTCCCTTCTGCATTTAATACCTCCTTATGACTATTGCAAACATCTATTTCACCTAGCTCTCAACTAAATGCTCTAGTGCAGTCAAAGCTAGCCTCTTGTCATGGATATGGTGATGGTACAATGTCTACTCCTCTTGTGCTTGTGCACCTTTACTCTCCTTCATTCTTCTTATGGCGATGCCCTTCCCTCTAGTTGGCTTCTATTGCCCTCCCCTTCCAACAATTTTGTCTCTTAGTTACCCTCTCTGGTGCTTAGTTGTTTCTTCCTGTTTGATTCTCCACCTCTACCACTTGTTAGT
>JZKD02S2100936.1:27129-37981 GCA_000966675.3 Picea glauca | reverse complement strand
GAGCAAGGGGTTGGACAAGGAGAGCTTGGTGAGGCTGCTACATCTGCATCTACACTTTGTAAGAACCTTATTTTGTTCTCATTAATAAATGTGCTTGGCATGTTTCCTTCAAGATTGTGTACATTTGCATGAGCTTGTCTCTTTGGATAAACATAGTTAACCTAATCATGGTAGAATAGGAAGTATGTTTTGTCTTCGTGGTTTATTGCATTGTAGGACTCGTTGAAAGGCTTGAGGATCAAAGCTCAACTTGGATTGAGAGAAGAAAAATGTTGTAAAAAGGTACTCATACTCACTTCCTCTTCTCTATTGAATAGTTCTTCTATGTTTAAAGGAATGTCAATGATCAAAGTTAGCACTTTTCTGTCTTAGTCATGGGGGTCTAAGATCCAAGAGGGAATTCACCTGTCCGTAGGGGGATTTTCCTACAACAGAAATTGGCGACTCCATTGGGGAGCAAATATTTTAGTTTTGGTTTCCTTCCTTGGTCTTGTTTTAGTATTTTCTCACCTTTATATCATATTCACTATGTTTTTCTATTTTTTAGATGTGTTGATGGTTTTGAATTCATACTACACACACTGATCTTCAAAGTTTTCCTGAGTTGCTTGGTTTCTAGGTTAAAATTATTTAAATCTTAGACACCAGTGCTCCCCTTCCTTTACATCCAGAGAGTTAGTGCTCCCCTGCAATGCTTCACAGAGCGTTGCAACACTTTGGTGCCTTTAACACTAGAGCGTCGATTTTCTGCTCTTTTGAAAAATTTTGGGGATACCTTTTTGGGTGTAATTTTTGGTTTTTTGATCTGCTCGGGACTGTTGCTATCAAGATGTGTCTCCTATAAAGCTTTCAACCATTTAATTTCCAAGGGTTTTTGACATTTTGTTTGGTGTTTAAAATATATTGACATCATTCTTCCTTGTTTTTGAATCACTCTTCCTCTTTGAGATCTAGAGTCATTTTGATGCTTTCTCACTTATCTGATTGCATGAAAGTTGTTACAAGGAGGTTCAAAGACCTGTGTATTGATCCATTTGATCTTTGAAGTTATATTTCCAAGCAATTCCTCTTGTTTGAGTTTTGGTTTTGTTTTTTCTTCTTATTTGATCATAATGAGAGTGTGTTTTTTGTTTATATGATGTTTTCTTCCGAATTGCTTACAACTTGCAAAGAATGAAATCTGGTTGGCATAAGAAGATTTGAATCAAGTTGATTATAATTCATAGTTAGACAAAAATAATTTTACGATTTGGCTTTTGGATATTCTGAATAGTTTAGCATTGAATTGGATTCTTGATTGAGAACAATCGCATGAAGTTTCTGCATTTTTGTGTTTGATAGTGAAAAAAAAAATCTTCTCCTTCCCTTAAATAGAAATTCATTGAAAAGAAAATATTTGTTATCATTTTTCTTATGCATTTTTGGGAATTGGGTCATAATATCATCAGTTTCACTCTCATTCACCTCTGAGTAAAGAACAGCCACAAAAATCAACGCTAATTAAAATCGATCTAGAAATTTTTCTTTTTAGATTCCTCCACCAACATTAGACTAGGATTAGCACTTTGGATTAGGCTGTGAGTACAACTTTCCAAAGCATTCAAAAAAAACATTAGCATCTTGCGATGGGGAGAGAAAATCCAATTTTTGTTTAAGCTTTCTGGGATCCCCCTCTCACACAGGGGTTACGCACGAGGTCACGTTCGGAAGAGCTATGAAGATTATCCCTCCGTGGTTTGATTGTTTGTAGTAGTCATATCGTATATTGGGGGTTCTTCTTGAGGTTCAGTTGTCTTCATTTGGTCTCGATGCTTCGTGAATTCTGAATCTGTTCGGGGTCCTTTAGAGTTATACCATTCCACTTGTCCTCATTTCTCTCGAAAGATTTTGGACTTCTTATCCTGCCCATACCTTCAGACTAGACTATTGATTATACCTGCCCAAGGGCTGACTGCGATTTGATGTCCTTAGTAGCCATAATATTTAGGGTCTTTACACAAGGTGATGGTGAAGGTAACTCTTCATTGTACCTGGAACAGATGGTGGTCAAACTCACTCGAGCTCCTTGGAGGGTAAATCCATGATTATTGTGTGGAATCTTGCACCAAGGCGTAAGTCTGTTAATCAGGTCATCATCGTAACTATTCCACTTACTCATATCCTATCCCCTTCTTGATTTGATCACGCGATGTTGGATTTCATCACCAACTAGTACGGTCATCGAAAGAAGGTTTGTTTGATTGTTGGTATTCCTAGATTTGTTTAGTGTGTGATGTTGTTTTAATAATTCTTCCAAATTGAGCTAGTATATGATAAAAGGTCTTCGTTGATCACGTAGGATGCAAGGGATGCCTCTAGAATAAGGCTACCAACCCTTACCTCCTAACTTACCAGAAGACACCTACTGTGCAGAGGTAGAAAATCAATCTGACACCAGGAGTGTTTCTACTCCTCTATTAGAAAATTCGTAAAGATCTTTGGTTACGATTGAAAATCCCACTCCTCATAGTACATCTGTGTCGGTAGCTCCTATTGAACCACTCTTGCTTCGATTGGAATCACTTGGTAACGTTATAGAAGAAGAAATCCCAGGTTTTCCTGAGAGGTCATTCATCGAGACATATATGGGATTCACAGAACCAATTTTTGGTGATGACTATAGGAATCCCATTCGTCCTACTATCGTAGTATATACACATCACACACCTAATTATTTTGTATGGATAACTCCATCTGGACACGATCTTTATGATAATTTTGAATACATTCGACAACCTCTTAATCCTCATGACACTCCCATTGTTGAGGCAGGACCATCCGGTCAAACTATTGATCACCCCATTGACCAGGTCATTGATCCTATTGTTACGTCAACTCAAGTCCATATTAATATTGGAGTCATCACCTCTAATCATACCCAAGTCACTTCAACCACTACTCCTACCTTTACACATTTTCACTCTACATCTCCTCATGTTCCACAAAATCTTGTTGGAACGACTTTGCACCAGAGAATGCAGGCCCTTGTCGGATAGATACAATCAACTACAGGACATGTCCCGACTAGGGGGAAACCACCATCTAGTGGATTGATCCCTCGCAGAGGACAACCATCCTATAGTGGGCCTACCCCTCCAGGGGGACAGCCAACTTTTCATATTCCTTCCGGAGGACAACCTCCCTTTACTGGTCAAACCTCGGTTGTTAATCCACCTATGGCAGGGGGACAACCTTCTTTCACCGGAAACCCTTCACAATCCTGGGGAGTATCTTCAGGAAGCACGTTTAATCAACCCTACATTGGGGTAAAATCATACCATAACCCACAAGGAGGAGTGTCCAATCATGTTCCTTCTGGACTATCTTATGGACAACCTTATCTGGGCATCCCATATCCTACCTGGGGTCCTCAAGGACAACGACCTTATCCTCCCCAAGGGTCTAATTTTTATCCTCCCCATGAGGCTAATGTGTATCCTCCTCAAGGACAAATTATTTACCCCCCTCACAGGAAAATTTCTTATCCCCCACAACTGAATCAACCGACATATACCTCTCAAAATCCAATGGGTTCTCCCTCACTCTTGAATGTTCCTCAACAATCACCAAATCCTATTCATCATGGCCAACAACAACCGTATGTACGAGGACCTATTGGATACAATTACCCATATCAACTAGTTTATGGCCCTATTGGTGTCCCTATGCCACACCAGTATCACCCTCAAGTTAACCAACAACTACACTTCCTTAATACTCTGGATCTCCGAGACTTGTCTCAGTTGACCAATGATCCTATACTGCATTTTCCTTATTGGCCTGTGATTCCTGCTAAATTACCTTCCAACATCCCAAATTTTGACGGTAAACCTGGAGAAGACGCAAATAACCATGTGATGACATTCCATTTATGGTGTTCATCAAACTCATTAATGGATGATTCTATACGTTTACGTCTTTTTCTAGTGCACCCTTACAGGCTCAACAGCCATGTGGTACATTGAACTACCACGTGGTTCTTTCCAATATTTCAACTCCCTTGCCATGTCCTTTCTTGCGCACTTCCAACTACCCATCTGTTACGAGACAGACACTAAACTCTTGACCTCCCTTTGTCAGACCAACTCCATGCATATCTCTGATCACATTCACGAGTGGAGTTGATGGTGAAGGTTGATCAAAGCAATCATTCCTAAAAATTATTGATGGAATGGTTCACTAAATCTCTGTTACCCCCGATTGCTCATGACGTCTCCATGGGCAGTGTAGTCATCAAGGAAAAATCCATTGCCCGGGCTTAGTACTTGGATTTGGTTTATTCACAATATGGTACTTTGTACGAGTTGATTCCCAATGCTACCCATGCCACTACCGATCCATCCAAACCCTCATCCACATCACATGCAGATGGAGTTATCAGCACCGTCAAAACCCAATCTACATCACAGTCGACTGGAACCATAATCACTCTATTTCAGCACTCGTTCCCAGTTCGACCTCACTCTCCTATACCTCCCTCCCAACTCAAGTCTTTGAGTTGAATGCAATTCAATCTGGCCCTTCACAACAATCTGGAGGTAAGAAGAAGACAAAAAATAAACCTAAAAATAATAATAATAATGAACAAACCAAAACCAAAACTCCACCACCTGCTACAGAAAATCAACCATAGCAGAAACCGAAATTCCCATGTCTTATTTTTGGTGATGATCATTACACTTGAGACTGCCCACATTGTGAAGAAGTTGCAAAAAATTTCAAGGGGAATTCCCAGCCCGTCGTGTTAACACGGCCTTTTCCTCAGCAACAATCTATGGTTGCTCAAACCCCCCCCCCATAGTGGGTCGATCTAGCCACCCTCCTAATGATGAATCCTCAACGAGTGCCCATATTTATATGTTCAATGGAATTGATTTAACCACTCGCTCTACGACATACGACACACCAGCTAAACCTAAAAAAGAAAAGGTCACTAACGGTTCTTTACCGGATCCATCTCTTGCCTTTGTTAGTCCTCCATCTGGGTCACTTCAGATAGAGAAACCTATGTTCGAATATATATTACACCCTCCCAAGAGCACCATCCGTAAGTCTACTTTCAATCCTAATTCGTGTGTCATCCAAAACTACAACATTGTTGAAAATTTGGCTCAAGCACCGTGTGCTATGTCTGCACTGGAAGTTCTACAACACTGCCCAAGTCAACGTAGAATGCTCTTGGCTTCCATTGGCACCATTGATCCTGATTCGTCCAACAATATCATGTTTAACCTGGAAAATTTCAAATCATGACTTTCTCACCAACTTGCTTTTCAAATCGATGTTGTTGTTCACAATCAACACATTCACCGCACTATTTTGGATGAGGGAGATTCCACTTGTTTCATGTCTTTAGCTTGTTTGAAAGTATTACTTAACCAATCCCCTATGATGTTACACGCATTCGATGGGTGAGGTTTTCATCCTCACGGACTCTTGCAGTCCTCAACCATTCATTTGGGCGGCAAAACCGTCTCAATTGATGTCGAGCTAGCCGATGCTCCCCTTGATTACAACTTGTTACTACGAAGAATTGGTTTTATGCCATGACTGTCGTAGCTTCATTGGTGTTTTGATGTGTACAATTCCCTCATCAAGGAAAAATTGTCACTATCGATCAGTTAGATTACTGTACACCCGACACTCGCACTCCCACCACCAACAATATTCCTTTATTGGGAGATCATAAGATCACATATGAAAGTGTTGGTGTAGGTATTTTGAAAGACTCTACTCTTATGGGTACTTTCCCTGCACTACTCCCTCCTACCACACAACATATTTCCACAATCAATATGATTTCGACTATGGCCTGTTAGTCTTTAGAATCATTTGATCCTTGGATCATGCCTAGTCCATTAGAGTTCGATTCACTAGGTGACGCTATGCCACTTAGTCTGACTGAGGCTTCATACGCTACTATTCAATCTACCTCTACCTCCTCGGATGACCAACATATGTTGGCACCTGACACTTACTTGATGCCATCTTGGTTGAATTCCTTGTCTTCTGCTTTTAACTACATTTCCAAGATTTTTCCTTCATACGGATCCATTATGGAAATTCTTAGCATTGATGAAGTATCGTGGGATGACAACCATCATATTTCCTCTTTTCTTCCACCTCTCAAAGAAATTCAGGAAGATATACACTCTATCTTCTCCCCTGATGTTGTTGATTCTCCACAATCCCCCATACTCACCCAGGATACTATTTCTTAGGGGAATTTGGGAAACATCTCTTCTACGATCGTTATTGATATTTCGATCAAGGAAGGCGTCATGGAAAATATTAATCTCGGTGTTAATTTCTCGCCCGAGGAAGTGGTTTCTTACACTGCTTTGTTTAAATAAGTATGTGATTTCTTTGCTTGGAGCTACGAGGAAATTCCAAGGATCGATCCTTCGATCATTGTGCATGAAATAAAAACTTACCTCGATGTTAAACATGTCCGACAAAAACTCCACCCGGTTCATCCCAAGAAAACTGTTGCCATAAAGGCAAAAGTTGAGAAACTGTTAAAATCTGGCTTTATCTATCCTGTCCCCTTGACGAAATGGGTTTCTAACATTGTTCCAGTCACTAAGAAAAAAGGGACCATTCGTGTTTGTGTTGATTACAGGGATCTTAATAAGGCTTGTCCAAAAGACAATTACCTGACACCCTTCATCGACCAAATCATTGATAATTGCGTTGGCGACGTTATTTTCTCTTTCATGAATGGATTTTTAGGATACAACCAGATTGACATTCTACCCACTAATAAACATAAGACAGCCTTCATCTTCCCATGGGGAACTTTCTCCTATCGGAAACTACCATTTGGTCTTAAAAATGTTGGTGCTACCTTCCAGCGAGACATGTCATATGCTTTCCATGATATCAAACATATTCCGGAACCTTACCTCGATGATTTACCTACCCATTTGTCTAGTCGATCAGACCATATTGGTCACTTATGGGATATTTTTCTTCGATGTCAGTTCTACCATATTCGTTTTAACCCACACAAGTGCATCTTTGCTGTCAAATCAGGTTGAATCCTTAGTTTCATTGTCTCCAAAGATGGGATTAGGGTGGATCCCTTAAATATTAAAGCTATCCTCGCTTTACCTTCGCCTAATAATCTGACCCAACTACAAAGTTTGCAAGGGAAAGCAAACTTTCTTCATCATTTCATATGTAACTACGCCGAGATTACCAAAGGATTTATGTGATTGTTGTAGAAAGACACTCCTTTCATCTAGGATGACACTTCTCAATGATCCTTTGATGCTCTTAAGCATGCATCAACAAATACACCTTTGTTACATCCTTCGAATTATGCACAAAACTACATCCTTTACTTGGCAGCCTCTACTTCCACTATCGCTATGGTGTTAGTTCAAGAAGACCCTAACAGTGACAAACATGTGTGTTGTTGGGAAAAACTACCCTGCGGACTAGCAAACTAGGGTCAGATTTGCATGTAGATTTTGACCATAAAGAAATGACTTTTTAACCTACCACCCAAAACTTAAACCTCTCTTTCACGATACATGCATAGAAAGGAACTACTAACCTTTTTACTGATGTTTGGTGTAGATCCTCCGTTGCGCTTTGCCCGCTTACTTGCGCTGCTCCTTCCAAAGTTAACCTGCAATTAAGACAAAACACTACGCATGCATGCTACTTTTCTACTTGAGGGTTAGAAATTAAGCATAAATTACACAAATCATAGATAACTCATGCATTGGGACGGGAAAAGTATTCTTTTATTATTTTCAAGATGAATCAACTTACAATCAAAGTCGAGACCGGCCACCGCTCCTTGATCCTGATCCTGGGCTCCTCCTCTTCTTTTGTCCTCCAACTGCTTTGCATTAATTATCCTTAGGCTCGAGGAAAGGCTAAAGGGTTGGGACAAATGGATTTGGCAAATGGGCAGAGTTTCTTCGCTATATTTTTCCTCCTCCAAATAGTACCCCTACCCCTTCTTTTATAGGCTAGAAGGGGCTAGGGTTTTGGATGAACTCTCGGCCATGCATGGTCGAGAGTTTCAGTTAACTGACCCATAGCTTTTTGTCCCGTCGGCAACTTTCCTATTTTTGTGCTTTGTTAGGTAAACGCGGGCTGTAGTAGGCCTCCCAGTGTTCACCCGCGTGGAGTAGTGGGTTAGGGCGCGTGTACCTTGACCCAAGAGGATTTTTAAAGAGGTTGTTCAGCAGATGTTTTGGCAATGAAGGTATATGAGTTGGCCTAGTGCCAGGTAAGCATGTGTGGTGCAATTTAGGGTTATAACAATGTGATATACTATCTGAGCAAGAGTCTATCTAGTCCCGAGCTTCGATATTCACATGTTGAGAAGTTGGCTCTGGCAACCATGCTTGTTGTCTAGCGATTTCGCCATTACATCTTGCTATGCACTACCACGGTTATCGTGGAATCAAACCCCATGTATCATATTCTGACATGTCATGTCCTTTGGGGCAAATATTCCAAATGAATCATCATCCTTCAGGAATTTGATCTCAAGTTTGTCAAGTCCAAAGCTAAAAAATCTTTGTTGTTTGCAGAACTTATCTACGATCTTCCCCATGTTGATGAAGATACTGAGCCCAAAGATTCTCTCCCCAGTGAATATTTGTTCCTCATTAGAACATCCAATCCTTGGTATGGATATATCCTTCTTTATCTTCAAACCCAACATTTTAAGCCCAATCTCTCTTGGGAATAACGTCGTCGTATTCGTCACCATTCTAGACGCTACCTTATCATTGATGATACTTTGTATCACCGCGGTATTGATACTATCCTACGACGTTGTTTAACTCATGAAGAGGCTGAATGTGTCCTTAATGACTGTCACCTTGGAGCATGTGGCAGTCACCTTTCTGGGATGGCTACAGCTCGGAACAATTTACATGGCGGTTACTTTTGGCCCTCTATTTTCAAATATTGTATTGAGGCTGTCAAAAAATGTCCACCCTGCCAAGTTTTTCATAAAAAAGCACCCACCCACCCCGCTTGGTTGAATCCTATTGTAGCCATCAGTCCCTTTGAGAAATGGGGCACTGATTTTATGCAGTGTAATCCTACCTCCGCCAGGGGGGCATGGTCATATCATCGTTGTTGTTGATTACTTCACAAAATGGGTTGAGGCTATGCCTACTTTTCTGAATGATGGTCGTACTGCAGCTCTTTTTATCTTCAACCACATCATCACTCGCTTTGGTGTTCCACAAGCCATTTTCACTGATCATGGTTCACACTTTCAGAACCAGATGATGAGTGAGTTACATGCCAAGTTGGGTTTTCTCCATGAGAAATCATCCCCTTACTATTCTCAAGCAAATGGACAAGTTGAAGCTATCAACAAGGTCCTTAAAACCATGATTCAATGCATGGTGGGGGAAAACAAAACATCTTTGCATCTACAACTTTTCTCCGCTCTCTGGGCTTACCGCACCTCAGTGAAAACTGCTATTGGATTCACTCCTTTCCAGTTAGTATACGGCATAGAAGCAGTTTTACCAATCGAGTGCAAAATTCCTTCGTTGAAACTCAAAGTAGAACTCTTGCCTTACACTTTTGTTGAAGAAGAGTGTTTCCTATATCTAAATAGCTTGGATGAGACACGTCGCAATGCTTCTCTCGTTAACGAGAGGTATTAAAAATGAATGAAGAGTCAATATGAAAAATCTGTCCATCCTCCTACTTTCGCAAAAGGAGACCTAGTCCTTGTTTATGACCAAGCTCACGATAAGTTAGGGACAGGAAAGTTAGAATCTTTGTGGCATGGTCCTTACATTGTGAAACGTGTACTACATAGAAGTGCCTACAAGCTAGTTGACTACAATGGAGTCTCTCTTGGTGAACCCCGGAATGGGATTTACCTTAAAAATTACTATGCATAGAACATCTAGCATGCGTGCTTTGTACACTATTTTACTTTAGTTTTTGTGTGTCCTTTCCTCTTATGTGTATGAGTTTTGTCTTAGCCGCTTATACTTTGTTTTGTGATTGCATGCGCAAATGACATCTTCCTTTCATATCTTTGTTGGGTTTGAGGATGGTGCTAGTCGACACACCCAGAATATTGCTTCTGCAACTTGGGTCATTTACCACTCTGATGAGTTAGTGAGTTCAGGAGGCGTTTGCCTAGGATCGAAAACCAATAACATGGCAGAATATCACGTTGTCACTGGAATTTTAACAGAGGCCTCCTCCCTAGGTATATCTCATATGGTCATTAACCTAGACTCTCAACTCATGATATGTCAGCTTAATCAGGTCTACGCCATTCACAATCATATCTTATTGTGTCTCTACCTACGAGTTCATCATCTTGAAAGAATGTTTGAATTTATAGAATACAGACACATACCAAGAGGACTTAACACAACTTCAGATTCGTTAGCAAATTATATTATGGATCAGTATCTCGCACATCGATGAATTTTTATAAAGAAAATAAATCATATAAAACACATCACATGTAAAATAAATGCATCACACAAAGATTATTTGCAAACATCATGTTGGGGCAATTCAATTTCTTAAATTGCTTTCATTTAATTATCAACCAGGGATGCTCGTAAGCTTGTGATGATGCCAACAAAATATATGCAGCAGTAGGCATCTAACTCTAATCTAAGAAAATTCAATCAAATCCTAACTCTTTCATTCCACTTAATAAGACTTAGTTGTTGTAGGAAAGAAAACACTAGCTCCCTTTTAGGAGGTCCTCTCAAGATGTTTCACAAAACATATCAACAATCAAGATCATCAAGTAAACACTCATGCATTGAAAATAAATACACTTAAAAAGGCT
>JZKD02S2100914.1:15159-32774 GCA_000966675.3 Picea glauca | reverse complement strand
CGTTGTTCCATCAGGAGCAATCCCTTTGCATGTGCCTTTGGTGTCATAGTCAGTCCCCTGTTATGCACCTCTGTGGTCTCTACCACTCTGATTTCTTCCTTGGATGTAAGAGTCTAGGCTTAGATGTTGTTTCTAATACTTCACCCCGAAGTATTGATACTGTCAAAACCTGGACATACGTCTCCGACATTATTCAGTCTGAATCGGTGAATTCTTCATATGATTCCAGCGATAACGAGAAGGATGATTTGGCCACCAAATACATAATCGTTATTCAAGCAGAGATGCACAAAATAGCAGCAAGGCCATGGCTCCTTCCCTATTATGATATTATCAGATGGGTGCTAGACCATATGGATATCCCGACCAGGACTATTATCAGCGAGTAGAAGGTGACGATTGGGACTTTTAGACCAGAACATTTGCAGGCAATGTATCAGCTATCACCCACACCAAACTCCGTGTACAATGTCAAGTTTTTGGAAGGTTTCAAGGGGAAGGAATGCGAGAAATATAGAAGAAACTTGTCCGATCTAATCAAGGATTGGGTTTTGCACCCTGCAAAATTCAAGGCGGATAGTAATGGAATTTATTCAATCTCCTCCTTAGAACTGCAATTTAGGTATATAGCAATGATGACCTGTAGGTTGTATGGGAGGGAGGACACCACACTTTTTCCTCCCATGGGTGCCTCTGATTCATAAAGTTGCTGAAGCTTTTTCTTTCAACTGGGACAAACTATTGTCGGATAGTCTAACCAGTAGAGTTACCGAATATCAAGTGCATAAGGCGAGTGGGAAAGCGACTTTGTTTTTCATGTCCACCTACATCATGGACGCTATTTTTTTCATGATGCCTTTCCCTCTAATGAGATGGAGATGGACTCCATCTAATGCTGAGCCTATTCATGTCTATCACTCGAAACTTTGGGAGGACAAGGCCAAAGAATTCATATACAATATTTTCAACTGGGTAATGGTACTGATGCATGTCTCCATCTTCGGTAACCCACCTCCCATAATTTTAGATAGCATCGCGACCAACTTGAGTAGTGTGGCTGACTGGTATGTAGAAGCGGAGTTTTCATACATCAGGTTTTTCGACGCCTCTATTCCCCCATATTCTCTACCATTGTTCATGCCAGATAAGATGGTATGTCGTGAAATCGCCAGGCAAATCGTGCTTGGTGGCATAAGAAAAGAGATCAAAGTTTTTTTGAAGAAGGTATGGTCGCCCTTCCCCATTCATTTTAATACATATTCTTTATTAGATTTCGGACATGCCAAAGCCGAGTCCATGACCTTGGAGGAATTTAAATTGGTCGACATCGAGTTTAAGAAACATGACCCACATAAGGTTGTGAGTAATCACATGGTGAATTGTGGCCTGAAAAGATACGAACATGAGAATTTGCCTCATGATGCCATCTTCTGAGGTGTGAGATCCTATGTAGAGGCCCTAAGTCAGATTCAAGCCCTGTCGCCCGGGGATATGGTTGATTTCTTCAAATTTCAGGAACAGCGGTGGAGCTTCCTTCCCCCAGTTTTACAGGGTAAGAACCCACAAACTACATATATACATCAAATGGAATCCAAGGGATCAAAAGATTCAGGTCCTGACCAGGAGGAAAATCAGGAAAATACAGAGGAAACCAGGAAGCCGAGATCCCCAACCCATCAAGCAAGCCAGACATGGTTGTTATCCTAGAGAAACCATCCAAGGAAATCGGCAATCCCATCGCTTCTATCACTCCCCTAAAGTTCACAAAGGGGACATCTGACGCAGGATGGATTTTCGGTGAAGAACTAACGCCCATTACTGTAGAAGAGTTGCCTTCGAATGAATTTTTCTTTAATAATAAGAGAAAGGCCATTGTGAAGCAAGAGCTTTACCAAGAAGCGGGCACAGTAGCCAAAAAATTCAAAATCCTAACCGATGGGAAGGCCATGAATAAGGAGGAATTCTCCACTCAGATAGTAGGGACGTTGGGGGATTTTTCTATAGCCAACCAATATTTCGTCGGATCTCTAAAGGAACAATTAAAGCGGAAGAACCGCTTGATCAGTACATTAGAGGCTAATCTAGCTACAGTAGAGGAAAACTCCAGAGATTAGGTGAGCACAGGTCTAGAGAAAGCTAGAGAAGCTGATCAAAAGGAAATCGAGAAGCTCAGATCCGATCTCGAGAAAATACATCAGTCAGACTAGACTAACCAAGCACAGGTAAGCCAGCAAGAAGAACTGATAAGGTAGTTATAGGTAAAGTTGAATTCTGTTGAGAGACGGGTTATAGATATCGATATATTCCAATCCCAAGCCATTGATATCTGAAAGAGAGTGTCAGTACCTCAACAATATTTACTTGCTAAAGTGGAATCCATCCAAAACCATTGCCAGACCATTGACCAAGCACTAAAATACATTTCTTTGAGAGAAAGAGAAGTTGGGGCAGCTCGAGTCACTTTCCAAGAGGTTGTTATAGCCACGACGAAAAAATAAATGGTCAGTAGTTCTAGACTTTCCATCCCAGAGAAAACCAGAGGAAATATCTTGTTGAAGGCGTGGGAGTGTAATATATCAGAAAACAGAGAACAAGCTAAAGAAATGAGAAACTCTTGTGAAGAAAATGTCGGATTGATAAATGAAATTTTTTTGGATCTCGATAGGAAAAGCAGTGATGGGACACTGGGCCAAATCGATATAGCCAAGAAATTTCTTGATATCAAGGAGAACGAGGAAAAAGAGCAAGCTGAAATATCACAGATAAGCCAGATTGATATCGTCCAAGTGGATAAATGGTTAATAAAACCAAGTGTACAGTTATGTTCTATCATCACTGAAGACCGACAAGAGAAAGGTTTCCACATTTAGTGAAGGATTGTTACACTTTTGAGGCAAACAACCAAACAGAGCCTTCAAAGTTGATAGCCCAATTGATCGAAAAGTGTGTCAATTGCATTGGGCAGGCGAAAGGGAAGGTGTTTGGCGTCAAATGATGACAAGTATTATTCTATTCTATTTCTGGGGAAAGAAGAGTAAAGAAAGGAAGGTGCTCTTCCCGCATGAAGGAGGACAAAGACAAATAAGTGAAATGCTTAAATTTCCCATTTTGTAACGAAAAATTCTGGAACGATTGAAATTCGAATGTTTAGAAGTTTGTATAAATATGCATTTTGAAGTGAGAACCAAGAGACCTTTCTTGGCCGATTGTAATAGAGACTTTTTTCCTTTTGAAAATTAGTACAAAGAAATCCTAAGATTCTTGATTCCATGAAGACTGAGTTATGAGTTTTGTTTTCTCTGTTATCTTATATTAAATTTCATTTCACATATATATTTCTAATGAATGCTTAGCTGCAATTTAGTACAACTTCTACTATGGTGACCAACTCTTTAGTCGTCTAATCGCTTGCAATTTTTCCTCTGTATCGGCTATCAGCAGGTACAAGACCTATGAACTTTTTAGATCTCTATATTTTATGCTTCATTAGATTTATTCTTGCCTTTTTCTTCTTCTGTTTACAGGGAAAGATTCTCCCTTGATAGGAGCCTCGCATTGTCGATTACTTAATGTTTTCTCACATTTCATACATGATTCTTTAAAAATTTAACTCAGTTACGAGAGAAATCCTTTGGTTTGTGTTCTACCTTTAACATCGGATTCGAAAATTCTCTTTTATACGATCAAAAAAATTAAAGTAGCATTTTAAACCTTGAACTTTCTTTTCAATTTATGTTCCTCCATGACTGTTCCCATTGCACGAAAGCCCAACATTGAACCCGGCCTATTAGATCAAATCAACATCTCTTTGAACCTTTTTGACACCATACTTAAAACTTCCATCACCCTGGTAGAACTCGAACATTCATGGGCCACAATTGAACGGGATATAAGCATCCAGGAACATTTGGAAGCGAGACAGATACAACTTAGAAATCAGCCATAGCTCCCTTTCCCGAAGGTTGATTCTTCCCCTTTTTATCTTTTACTCACTTTTGGATGCCTAGACCCTGTACTTTCTAGCCTTAAGTACAGACTCTAGAACAACATGCGCCAGAAACGTCTTCACCAGCATGAATCTGAGATGGGATGTTGCAAAGCTCCTAGTAAACGTCTACTTCAACGTGTTATGGGAAAATAGGTATAAGAAATCCTACTCCCACATCTGTGATGAATTCATCACTGGAGTTTATTTTATTCTTTTTAAGAAGGAATGCCCAAGGCTATCGACGACAGCCAAGAAGATGATATCCAAGGTAGGCCATTGGTATTTAGACGAGCGTACCACCTACATTAGGGTGTTCAGGGCCACTGGAGCACCACATATCCTACCAACTCATGTCCCGGACTGAATCATCATGGGAGAAATATGTTATCAAACCATTTTGAAGGGATACAATGCCACCCTGGTAAAGGAAAAGAAATAGGATTTCATACCTTATGGTTTTCATGTGGGGTTCTACTTGGTAAAGGATACCACTCAAGCCAAACAAGAAGGGTTGAGCCAAATCAAATTCAAATTCCCAACGAGCCGATTCCTAGGGGTCTAGTCCTGCAACATGCTTCACAGGTGTCGTTCTGCTAGCTGTATGCTCATGACAAGTTTGAAGACAAACTCTTTACAGAGAACACCCAGGACTGGGACGAGGTGGTGCAAAGGATGGTCAACCCGAAAATGACCAGGTTCAAGGCCATGAGCATGGATGAACAGGAAGAAACTATAGAGAAGTTAGCTCAAGAGGCCCTCGGAGCCAAGGAAGAAATCAGAGTGGTAGAGGAACCAGATGTGTAGAAAAGAGGATTGACTATGACATCGAAGGCATAGGCAAGGGGTTTGATCCTAATGGAATAGGCACAGCAAGTAATTGATCAGTTGTGGAATGAGCCATACCTCGTGGAAATAACAAGGTTCCATGTCGACAACCCAGTTGAAAGTCGGGTAGGTCCAAGTGGCCCAGAGCTAATACAAATTGAAGAAATCGTTAGGTTAGATAACCCTAAAGTTACAACACCACAGGTCGGATCACTAGGGAATGTTGCAGCTTAGCCAGAGATAGTAAGGACATCATGGAGAGAAAATGCACTAAACTGCCTTCACATCTTAATAGCAATCTATGATGATGAGGAGAGTTCGGAGGTTTCCTTGGTGACTCCGGTGCAGATCACAGAGGAAAAGGAACTCGAGAAGGCATCTTCCCTAGCTCCTAATGCTCAAATTCAAGGCCTTCCATAGAATGACCAGGAGGTTGAAAGTGTCTTAAACACTGAGCTACTCAATGTATCGCAGAACCAAGTGGATAGCCCGAAGGATTAGATAGGGTAAGGCGAACAAGAAGAATAATTTCCACAATAGAAAATAGACATCTCAACAGTCGATTATCAAGTAAGTACCAAGCCTGCCCTTGATGCTTCAATTTTATCCATTACTTTACCTCCCGATGAGAAACAACCAAAGGATGAAACTTCAAAACATGCGGAATAGTTTTAAGAACCCAGTATTGAATAGATATACACCATCAGGAGCCTGGGAAATATGTTTACTTAGGGAGATCAACAAATCCCTGAACTCATGGATGATGTTTTTGATATACAAGCCATATCCTATGACCACAAGAGGAAAGAAATCTTGAAGATAACCACCAAGAAGAGGAGGCTTACTCTAGATCACTCCATCCTCATCACCACAGAGGAAAAATTGATTAGCACGGATCATGCCAAGACATCCAAGATTATCAACACAGGGATGGAAATCACAGATGCCACCCTGAATAGATTGAAAATGCATGAAGAGGAGTTGATCGCTACACTAAAGGAGTTGGTCGCAACACTGAAGGAGTTGGAACATCTACGCCATTTGAAAAAATATTATCAGGACTCCACATAGGCCACGGTGTTCTTGAGAATCAAATTCCAATACGCCTATAGTAAATTCACAAATGAGAGGCACCTTTTCACTGCATGAATAGTTAATTTCCAAGAAGACACCCTCATGGTGTTGGCGACGTGAAAATATATGGAAATATGGTATGAGAAATCACACCAAGAAGTGGAAAGGATCTATTACATCAACATCATTCAGCAGGGTCGAGACACCGAAGAGCACAACATTCGGGTACTAAAGGATAGCAGCATCGATTGCATAAATAAGTCGATCGAATACTGGGTGAAAATGGACCAAGAACCTCATCAGGAAATCCAAGAGAAATGGGTCGAGTGCAAAAAGCGATGGACCAAGATCAACCGGGTGATAAGAGACATCGACCTCCCAGAATTCGACACACCTGATGACTTTGTCGACTTGCATGACATAGTAAAATTATATGTCAAACAAGACTCATCGTGGGTTGCGGAGATAGAAAAGGTGGAGAACATGGCACTAGGTCAAGTGAAACAATTCATGGAACACCCGATCAAGGCTCAGACCGTTTTGCAGCAGTTAAGTGCTAGAATAGTCAAATATTGGGCATGGGCAGTAGAGATAAAGGAGATCCTTTTGACCCCAATGTACCAACACAGATTCTCGTATGCCAACACATGCAAGAATCTCTTCGTCAAATGGTTGGAGTATGAGAAGAGTCATCCATTCAAGTGAAACCATTTGATGACTCTTAGAAGACTAAGCAATGAAAGCACCATGTGGCGATGTTTTTTTTACTTATCTTGCACTTTTTATAGTTATGTTTAGTTAATAATATGTTATAAATAGGAGGATCAACCTATTAGCACAAGTCAATGGTTTTGGCAAAGACACTCATATTTGGATTTGTAAAGAACTATTTTGGAGCTACCTTAATTGAGAAGTCTTTTTTAGGACTAGAGACATGTTTTTGTTTTTCATAAAAAGCGTGTGTGATTGGATATGAAGAAGAATTATTTATAATTTTATCTCATGAATGGATGTTGTAACGAGTAAGAGCCTTTGAATCTGTTGATAATTTATCTGATTCAATATTTTTATATTTCTTGTCTCTAATGATGAAAAGTAAATTGTTGTGTTAATATGTGATTGATGCTTAGAGCTGAGGAAATTATTTTTCTTTCCATCGTTTATTGCATGTATGTTCTCTTCTGATAATTGTATCTCAGTCAATAATTGGAACACCAATAGGTTAATGTATTAGTACTAGGCTTGTTGTAGGTGTAAGAATCATTTTTTGCATGCTTGAGCACGTGAGTTATCCCGAGCTCAGCCTTCTTCAGTAGTTAATCTTTTCCCCTTTGTTACCCAGCTGGTTTATACCAACATTTATCTTCTATCGGTCCCAACTATAAGAGAAAATACAAAAAAGAGAACGTTCAAACTAAAGGAGGAGATTTCACAAGAAGACATCATGTCAATCACTACGTAAATCCCATTGATTAATTGGTCGGATCGCAAGATATGGAGAACCATTCCACCATTAAATGTTGCAGATTCTAATTGGGCCTCGGTGGCGGGTTTGGTTCCTATTGTTGAGTTAAATGGATTTAGGACCCTCCTTCTTCATACTTCCTGGAAAGAGTGTCAACAACCACATTTTATTTTCCATTATTTTAAATGATATCATAATAATATCCAAATATCTTGGTCACCCATTTTTGTTTCTCTGGGGATAAAATTCATTATTCCAGAAAATGCTTGAGGCTCTCATGATTTGTTTTAAATTGGAAGTGTTTCCCTAGTAGATAAGGCCTCTATATGTCAACAACATGCAGAATATCCAACATTTCCTTTTCATAGATGGATTATCCCAAATGTCGCTCTGAAAATTTTTTTCTAGTGAAGGTCAAAGGTCGTCCTTCTTGCATGAGGATTGCTCCAATTCCTTTGACGAAAGCATCACATTCTAGGAAAAAAATCTTCTTGAAGCCGGGAAGGGCCAAGACAGGAGTTTTGCACATAGCCTCTTTCAAGGCATGGAAGGATTGATCAACTACTGGAGTCCAATTGAAAGAATTATTTTTAAGGAGAACAGTGAGAGGTGCTGCAAGTTTTTCATAATTCTGAACAAACTTGCGACAATATCCCATTAAACCAAGAAAATCATGCAACCTCTTGAGAGTTTTGGGGCGAGGTCAATCCTGCATAACTTCAATTTTATTAGGATCCACCCTTACACCATCCTTGTCGACAATATGACCCAAGTACTCCACTTTCGAGGCTCCAAAGGAACATTTAGATTGTTTGAGGAAAAGTTGGTGTTGAGAAAGTAGATGGAGAACTTTATCCACATGGGAAAGATGGGTGGTCCATGTTTTACTATAGATTTGAATATCATCAAAGAAATTAAGAAAAATGGCAGAGAAAAGGATGGAAGACATGATTCATGAGACTTTGGGAAGTGGAGGGAGCATTAAATAGGCCAAAGGGAATGACCAAGAACTCATAGTGAACCTCATGAGTTCCAAATACGATCTTGGGAATGTATTCCTCTTTCATATGTATCTAGTGATATCCCAAACCGAGATCAAGTTTATGTTATAACCCTAAATTGCACCACACATGCTTACCTGGCATCAGGCCAACTCATATCCATTCCTTGCCAAATCCATGCTGAATAAACTCTTGAAAATCCTCTTGAATCAAGTAAAACGCGCCCTAACCTACTACTACACGCGTTGGAACGCTGGTAGGCCTACTACTGCATGCGTTGGAACGTTGGCTGGCCTACTACAGCCCGCGTTTACCTAACAAAGCACAAAAACAGAAAAGTTATCGACGGGACAAAATGCTTTGGTTCAATTAACTAAAACTCCCAGCCATGCATGGCCGAGAGTTCGTCCAAAACCCTAGCTTCTTCTAGCCTATAAAAGAAGGGATAGGGGTACTATTTGGAGAGAGGAAAAAGATAGCAAAGAAACTCTTCCCAATTGTCGAATCCATTTGTCCCAACCCTTTAGCCTTTCCTCAATCTTAAGGAGAATTAAAGAAAAGCAGTTGGAGGACAAAGAAGAGGAGGAGCCCAGGATCAGGATTGAGGAACAGTGGCCGGTCTCTATCATTATTGTAAGCCGATTCATCTTGAGATTAATAAAAGAATACTTTTCCCATCCCAATGCACAAGTTATGTATATTTTATTTGATTTATTCTTAATCTCTAACCCTCAAGTAGAAAAATAGCATGCATGCATAGTGTTTTGTCTCGATTGCAGGATTGTCTTTGGAAGGAGCATCTCAAGCAAGTGGACAAAGCGCAACGGAGTATCTACATCAAACATCGATAAAAAAGGTTAATAGGTCTTTTCCATGCTTGTGTGTGAAAAAGGGGTTTGAGTATTGGGGTGATAGGTTAAAAGTGGTTTCTTTAAGGTCATGATCTACGTACAAGTTCATCCCTAGCTTGTTAGTTCGTAGGGTATTATTTCCCAACAACAGAATTGGCGACTCCACTGGGGATAGTACTCTTAGGGTTTCCGGATTTAAGTAAGGTTTTTGGGTAGTTCAAAGAATTAGATTTTCTGTTTCTTTGTTTGTTTGTTTTCTGTTAGGTCAGAGCTAGCAGGGAACCTGGTTCTTAATACCAGTTTTTCCTTGACTATTGCTTGACATTTATTATCGGGACACACAGAGGTACATGTGGCCTGCAGAAGGCCTGCACACGTGTAACCCGCGCCCTAACCTTCTATAGCCCACGTTTGAATGCTTGCTGCAGAATTTTCAGTAGCATGTAAGACTCAGAGAGTTTAAGAGGCAATCTCCTCTTCCCTGTCAGAATTTTACATTCTCAGGGGGATTTCTGGATCTTGTCTGGGTCTTGCTGGTTCACAGTCTTGTTTCAATATACTTTATTGTGTTTGTTATCTTTTGCATTTATTTTCCTTTTCTGTTAAAGAAGAAGCATCCAAGCCTTCAAGAGACCCTGGTTGTCAATACCAGAGGCCTCTTCCAGGTTTGGGCTATCTGTGTTCAGTTTTGTCTTGGATTTTACACATACACGCGGCCTGTACTAGTCCAACTCGCGGGTACCCGCGCGTTGTTATAGCTCAGCAAGCGTTTGCATGCGTGTTGTTTCAGTGACAGTCGCGGCTTGTCAGGTTGCTTTTCATTCAGGGTGGGGTAGTCATCCCCTATTGTGGTGAGAATTTTTTCCTCTCAGGGGTTTGAGTCTAGGTTTGCACAGTTAGTAGGTTAGGGTCTCTTAGCCTATTTTCTCTTAGTTGATGTTTGATAGAAAAGATAAAAAAAAAATTGTGTTTTATGGTTTTTAGACAAGCGTAAGAAGCAGTGCTTTCTTGATTGCCATTGAGTGTCTTTGCTCTGTTTCTTTGCGATCTGCGCTTTAAGCCAGAATTTGATTTTGTTTTCTTGGTTTTGTGCTTGTCGGAATTTTTCCTTTGTTGCTTCATTTAGCACTCAAATAAAAAAAATATCTCTTTTTCATTTACTTCTTTGTTTGAAGATTGTGTGGTTGCATCAGTAGCTATGAAGAAGTCTTGTTTCATAAGTTGTTTTGCAGTGCATTTCGCACATAAGTATCTCACAAATTGAGCGAAATTCCTTTATGTTTACTGCATGAAATCTTAGAAAATTCAAAAAGAAAAGAAATCTTTCTTAGTGAAAAGTTGTTGGTTTTTGCATTTTTGTAAAAGTTTTTGTTTCCAAGCATTTCTTATTCATTTTCCTTTGAGTCTTTACACACCATCAGTTTCACCTTCATACCTTGTGATGTAAAAAATCCCATTAAAAGCAACGCTAATTAAAAACTATTAGACTTTTTTATTTGTAGGGTTCATACACTAGCTCAGGACTAGGGCCTTGGAATAGGTTGGAGAGTAAATTCTCCAAGGCCACTCAAACCAAACATTGGAGTCTGTCATAGGGAGTGTAGAAGTCCAGTTACGTGAAAGTTATCCGGGACCCCCCTCTAACACAGGGGCTAAACACGAGGTCGCGTAAGGAAAGGTAGTGGAGATAACCCCTCCAAAGCCAGACCGAGCGTAGTGGAGAACATATATCGAGGATTTGTTAAGGGATTTCATCATTTGCATTTGCCACGGAGATTTGTGGGTCTCGAATCTATTCAAGGTCCTTAGTTGTCTTCCGGACCATTTGCTCTCGATACCCTTGACAGGTTTCAGGCTTGATACCCTGCTCATTGTGGTCTACCCAACTATCGACTGTACCCACCTGGTGACTGTTCGCATGCTGGCAAACTAGTTGCCAATATTTTCTAGGGACATACACAGGTGACTGCGGGGGTATACCGCGGTACCTAGGACAGACATCGGGCCACGCTTTGCAGATTATACCCGGAGGGTGCTTCCGTATTCGAGTTGCACTTGCACCGGTAAGTTGCTCTAGTGTTGGTTGTTGTAATTGTTCTTCAAAATAGTTAGTGATTGCTTGTCTTATCTCATAGGGGCTTCTTTTAGTGTGTGTTACTGTTTGTTCGTGTAGAATACCTTAGCGTGTCATGGATCTTCTCACACAGTGGAGGATTCAGAGCTACGTCGATCACGAAGGCTTCTGGGCCTGCCGCCAGTTATACTGGAGCCACCCCCGCCACCTTTGAGGCGGAGGCTAGACCAACAAGGTCTTTCAAAGCAACCGGGTTCCAAACCATTGAGCCCGAACAACTCCTGGAGGAATCAATCGCCAATCTTGGCTTGGTTGAAACATCAACCACTTATACTTGGCTGCAAGTTATTGTGCCAATTCAATTTTATGAAAGCCTGTCAGTGCCTCACACAGCTATGGCAACAAATGTTGTTACTTCCTTTGGGAATTCTTCCATTCCCATCATTGTTATCACCATAGGAGAAGCATCTCCTAACTTGTCATCGACAGTCCGATCCACTACGGTCTTGGCCGCAACTACGTCGCACAGTGGATCGTCCCCATCTATCGTGGCAGCCACACCTCCCTTCACACCTGGTGTGACAGGCCCTCCGTTTTCATACGGTATGCCTAGTTTAAGAACAAGTCCTGCACTCACTCACTCCACTTTACAGACTTTGGGTCTGGGGGCAAACGGGACAAAACGCTTTGGGTCAGTTAACTGAAACTCCCAGCCATGCATGGCTGAGATTTCATCCAAAACCCTAGCTTCTTCTAGCCTATAAAAGAAGGGGTAGGGGTACTATTTGGAGAGAGTAAAAAGATAGCAAAGAAACTCTTCCCAATTTCCGAATCCATTTGTCCCAACCCTTTAGCCTTTCCTCAAGCTTAAGGAGAATTAAAGCAAAGAAATTGGAGGACAAAGAAGAGGAGGAGCCCAGGATCAGGATCGAGGAATGGTGGCCGGTCTCTATCATTATTGTAAGTTGATTCATCTTGAGATTAATAAAAGAATACTTTTCCCGTCCCAATGCACGAGTTATGTATATTTTATTTGATTTATGCTTAATCTCTAACCCTCAAGTAGAAAAATAGCATGCATGCATAGTTTTTTGTCTCGATTGCAGGATTGTCTTTGGAAGGAGCAGCTCAAGCAAGCGGACAAAGCGCAACGGAGGATCTACATCAAACATCGATAAAAAAAAGGTTAGTAGGTCTTTTCCATGCTTGTGTGTGAAAAAGGGGTTTGATTATTGGGGTGATAGGTTAAAAGTGGTTTCTTTAAGGTCATGATTTGCATACAAGTTCAGCCCTAGCTTGTTAGTACGTAGGGTATTATTTCCCAACAACAGAATTGGCGACTCCGGACAGACTTCCATGCCTCTCCCATCAGGACCGGCATGGAGTAATCCTTCCCAAAGTCCGCCAAACACGATGAATTCCCAACATCCTATGTCCTTTATGGGGAATCATACAATGATGTCTCCACAGATGCAAAACCCTTACGCTGGTCAGGGCCATGGTTTCTACCAGAATCCGGGCCAGCAGCCAAACTTTTCCTGGCAACCTGGTGCCAGTCAAACTCCAGGACCCTTTTTCCCAGGCTATCAGCAGCAACCCAAACTACCATTCTTGGCGACATTACACTTGCCATATTTGACATGGTTGTTAAATGATCCTATCTGTCACGATCTGCGTTGGCCTCCTATGCCAACGAAGTTGCCTTCGGACATTCCAAAGTTCGAGGCCAAGCCTAACGAAGATCCAGCTGATCATGTGACTACTTTCCACCTTTGGTGTTCATCTAACTCACTGAAAGATGACTCCATCTAGTTGCGATTGTTTCAACGCACTCTTATTGGGAGTGTCACGAAATGGTACATAGAGCTTGATCGTTTACGATACTCTTCTTTTGGCGAACTGGCGATGGCCTTCCTTAACCATTTCCAGTTACCTGTGAGATACGACGTCGGCACAGAGTTGCTAGCCAATTTCAAGCAGACGACATCAGACCATATCTCTGATCATATCCGAGAGTGTCAACATCGAAAGAGTCTAATCAAAGTACCAGTTCCACCAGCATTCCTGCTTGAGTGGTTCCTTAAGTATTTAGTATCGCAATTATCCAAAGACGTCGCAACTTCTGGGGTTTTCTTCGAAGAAGATGCCATCATGAGGGCTCAAGAGTTTGAGCTTATCTATTCTCAGTCTGGTCTATTGTACAACATCTTGTCAGATGCACCACGATCGATACTGGATAAAACCATACAAAGATTCAGACCACATGCCGACGGTATCATTAGTTCGGCACAAACTAATCCCGCTGAGCAATTGACAAAACAATTGCAACAGTTATCTATACAACACTCAGCGTCCAGCCAGACTACTACTTTGGCTGCTCCTCCTACCCAAACGTCGAAAGTACACTCCGTACAGATGACTAACCCAAAGGCCACCCAGCAGCCTGAAGGGAAGAAAAAACAACGCAAGAAGGGTAAGGGGGATAAGAAACCCACTGATAATGCTGGCGAGGGCACCATGGAAAAGAGGAAGGTGAGGTATCTGTGCAACTTATGTGTGGAAGACCACCCGACCCATCTATGTCCTCGAATTACGGAGGCTCAGAATTTTGTCACACAGCAACAGCAAGCCGTGTTGACTAATCCCTTTCAGCATGGGAAAAATTTAACTCAAGACTCTACAAGTGCCGAAGGGGGTAGCCAAGAAACCTGACCTCCCCCAAATAATTCCTCTTCCATGAACGTATATATGGTTAGGGGTGATGCTTTAATAATGACTAGATCACACGACTATAGAAAACCAAGTGCCTCTAAGAAGGGCAAAGAAGCCGAAATCCCATCTCTTCCTCTACAGATTGAGAAGACATTGGGAGAAACGATGACACGCATTCCAAAAGGTGCATTTAAGAAAGCTTCTCACAATCCAAACGCAAGGGCCTCCCAGAACTACTCTGTGGTGGAAGATTTATCCCAAACCCCTTGTGCTATGTCTGCTTTGGAGGTCCTCCAAAGTTTCCCTGCTCAGAGAAAAGCCTTGTTGGCTGCTTTAGGCTCTACTAAGACTTGTAACCCAGGTACCATCATGTTAGATACGACTGACTTAAAACCTTGTTTTCCTTACCACGTCGCATTTCAGATAGTAGTGGCTCATCCCACGAAAACTTTTACACGGAATATCTTCCGCACGGTAGTCGACGAGGGCGCTTCGACTTGCATTATGTCGTTAGCATGATGGAAAGTCATTGGTCAGCCTGAGTTGTCTCCATCACCTACTCTCCTCACTGCATTCGACGGTCGTTCTTTCCGACCACATGACATCATTCCTTCTTTCCCTGTGCAGTTAGGGGGAAAGACCGTGTGCATTGAAGTAGAGGTAGTCGATGCCCCCCTCGACTACAATCTCTTGTTAGGTCGTAGTTGGACTTATGCTATGCAAGCGGTGGTCGTTACAGTTTTCCGAGTCTTATTGTTTCCACATGAAGGCCAGATAGTGACCATTGATCAATTGTCCTTCTCTAGACCTGACCCAGCTTTGGGGGCATCCATGGTTCCCATGATAGATAATCCTCAAGCCGGTGTCGTTAACGTAGGAGTTGGTTTGTGCCCATATTTGATGGGTACTTTCGATTACCCACCTCCTCATGGTGATGTCAAGTTTATATCGACTCACCACAAGGCTGAGATTTTTCACGTTTCGTCATTCCGCACGACTTACTTTTAGGATCCGTGGATTCTTCCTTCCCCATCAGCCATGATGGATGAGACAGGGCACACTGGCATGTCCATGCCCTTGTCGGCCACTGAAGTAGCGTACTCTTTAGTCCAGCAAAATTCAACTACTCCTGATCCGACTCCTGCACAGGAGTTGGATCCACTTCTTGAGCATATATGGGCTCAGGGTTCTCTTGCTACCACTGATTCGTTAGACTTAGTCTTTCCTTCTGACGAAGCTGTAATAGAAGCAATGACTATTCCAGACAAACCTTGGGAGGATCTTCATCACAGATCATATTTCCTCCGAAAGTTAAGCCGAATCGAGGCCGAAGAATTCACTATCACCATGATGGGAGATCAGCCATGTCCCATTAACCTCTTAGCTACACGGGAAATTTATGCTAAGGGAAATATGGTGACTATCGTTGCCACTATACCTATCAACATCTCCCGAAACCCTGGCGTCGTGGAGAATGTCTTCGTCAAAGTGGATTTCTCCCCCGAAGAGGTTCATATTTACACAGATCTTTTCAAAGAATTCCACGATGTTTTTGCCTGGTCTTATGAGGAAATGTCGGGCATCGATCTGAAAATAGTTGAACATGAGATCACTACATATCCTGATGCTAAGCCTGTTCGAAAAAAACTTCATTCAGTTAATCCTAGGAAAGAAGCAGCCATCAAATCTGAGGTTGAGAAATTGCTCAAGTCAGGGTTCATTTACCCAATTCATTTGACTCAGTGGGTGTATGAAGGCACGATTCGTGTATGTACTGATTTCCATGATTTGAATAAGGCATGTCCAAAAGATAATTATCCAACCCCATTCATCGATCAAATCATTGATGAATGCGTCAGGTGTGAATCCTTTTCATTCATGGATGGTTTTTCAGGATATAATCAAATCCAAATCAAACCTGAGGACCAACATAAAATGGCATTCATTTGTCTGTGGGGTACATTCGCCTATCATAAGATGCCTTTTGGTCTCAAAAATGTTGGAGCCACTTTCCAGTAGGCCATGTCTTTTGTGTTTCACGACCTCAAACATATATTCGAGGCCTATCTAGATGATTTAGCATCACGCTCTCGCAAGCGAAAGGATCATCCTATGCACCTTTGACTAATCTTCGAACGTTGTCGCTACTTTAGGATTTGCTTGAATCCCAACAAGTGCATCTTTTGCATCACGTCAGGACGTTTGTTAGGTTTCATTGTTTCAACAACAGGGATCATGGTCGATCCTCTTAAGGTGGAGGCAATAGTCCAGTTGCCCCCCCCACGCACAATCTTACAACTGCAGAGTCTTCAAGGCAAGGCGAACTTCTTACGATGCTTCATTGCCAACTATGCCGAAATCACCAAGGGCTTTATGCGTTTACTGAAGAAATATGTTCCTTTTTTTCTGGGACAAAATCGCTCAACGCTCTTTCGACGCATTAAAACACGCCCTCACTACCGCACCTCTGCTATGGACACCTAATTATAACAAAGACTTCTCATTATATCTGGCTGCAGCAGAGTCAACCATAGGCATGGTTTTAGTTCAGGAGGATGATTCGTTTTCTGAATACGTGATCTATTACCTGAGCCGAGGCCTCGTAGGATCGGAACTTAAGTATACCCATCTCGAAAAACTTGTGTTGGTAGTAGTTCATGCTGTTCAACGGTTCTGTCACTATGTTCTGTTTCGCAAGACCACCGTCGTTGCCATCATGAATCCACTCCAGTACATGTTGACACGACGAGTTATCGACGGAAAAATCAGTAGATGGATGGTAATCCTCCAAGAATTTGACTTAGACTTCATTTCATCCAAGTCTAAAAAGTCATTGGTCTTCGCAGAACTTATCTCAGAGCTTCCAGTTGAGTCGGGTGACGTTGTGCCTAAGGAATCGCCTATCCAGGGGGATATGTTTTTGATTGAATATTCAAACCCCTGATACGGAGATATATTGATCTATCTCCAGACTTTGAAGTGTCCCACCTCTGCTTCTCGTGATGAGCATCGGCGGATACACCATCAGGCCAAGAACTATCTCATACTCAATGATACGTTGTATCAGAGAGGTGTAGTCTTAATCTTGCGTCGATGTCTCACTCATGAGGAGGCCGTCATAATGCTCAATGACTATCATGCAGGAGCTTGTGGCGGTCACTTATCTGGGTTGGCAACGGCCCAAAATATTTTACGAGCAGGTTACTTCTAGCCCACACTTATCAAATATTGTATCGAGTCGGTCAAGAAGTGCCATCCGTGCCAAATCTTCTCGCGGAAGATGAGGGCACATCCAGCTCCTATGTTTCCTGCCATCACAGTTGGTCCCTTCACTAAGTGGGGGATTGATTACACTACATGAAAACCCCCATCAGCAAGGGGGCACCACTATATCATCGTAGCTGTTGACTACTTCACTAAGTGGGTCGAAGCTATGCCAACGTTTAAAGATGATGGAGAGACTGCAGCTCTCTTCTTATTTAACTAGATTATAGCACGGTTCGGCATCCTGAGAGAGATTGTCACTGACCATGGAAGTCACTTTCAGAACCAAATGATGTCTGAGTTAACATCAAAGCTTGGGTTATGGCAAGAACATTCCTCACCTTACTATCCCCAAGCCAAT
>JZKD02S2100914.1:0-14942 GCA_000966675.3 Picea glauca | reverse complement strand
AGAGGTATATGCTTAGGTGACACCACAAACAATGTTGTTGAGTATAGTGCAGTTATTGAGTTGCTTCGTGATGCTTTGTCATTGGGTATCTCTCATCTCCGGGTCTATCTAGACGTTCAACTAGTTGTGTCGCAGCTAAACAGAATATACTGCGTGCACGACCCTACTTTACACCGACGATTCCTTAGGGTACGTCTCTTGGAACACAAATTTTATTATATTACATATTTTCATGTTCCTAGGAGTCTAAATCAAATCACAGATACTCTAGCTAATCACATTTTAGATTGGCATCTCGCTCACATATAAAAAGATCATGATCACACACATGTAAATACATTCTTGTACACATAATCCATAAGACACAAAAAAGAAATAAAAACCATATATAAACATCATAAAATCCTTAGAGTACATAGATGGGCATAAGCGCCTCACAAAGTGGGAACAATAACGAGTCATCGGGCTTATGCCCTCAAAAAATATATACAACAAGGTGCTCGTGGCACATAAAAAGTTTAAAAGTCTTCTCAGGGCCTATGGGCCCTGTTATAATCATGTACAACCTGGGCTAAACGCCTAAACAATCGAACCCATGTCCGAGGTGCCCCCACAACATGAGTCTGCATGGAGGGCGGCAGGTCCTCTATCTCTGCCATCGTAACTGTGCGATTGAGCGCAGTAAAGTTTCGCTCAATCCGCCTCAAGACTCTCTCGGCCTCTCCTGCCGGGAGGTTCCCAGCTATTGTTGCTCCTCCAGTGGCGGTAGCTGCGGCTTCCGGCTGTGGGCGACGCTTGTTCCGTGCATAGTCAGCAGGTCGCACGGGCCCCACATCTGCATGCAACAAACGTTCACCCATCAAAAACTCTGGTATACAAAAACATGATATATATATCAAAAAGACATAAAAATTATATATGCAAACAAAAAAACTGGATAGGTGAATACTTACCCATCTCCCCTCGCTCCTCACCAGGAGGCACTGGTATTGTTGGATCTTTGGAGAATTCAATCCCCGCGTATGGGTAGTCCTCAATAGCCGGGATCTGTCGCGACAGCCAAGCAAAAAATTCATCGTTGAAGGCCTCTGTGGTCCTTCCACCACCATGTCGCGGCAGTAATGTTGCCCATCTGCATACTTCGGGGAAAGTAGCCAGATGTCCTCGTACTGTCAGCCGAGGACTAAAACATGGAACTCTCTCAAAGAAAAAAGAACACAGGATGGTCCCAAACCCGAAGTTCTTGTGTGTCCGCTGTCTGCAAGCTGTCAACTGACCTGTCATGCTCGCTAGTAGTGTGGTACTCCAATCAAAAATTTGTGCATTCATGCACTGGATTGCACAGTTCATTTGTGCACGCGAAGCCTGATGCACGGCTGCGGAGCTGGTAATCCGCCCAATGAGCAATAAAATAGTCTGAAGAGCGAGGCTGGTAATCCTACTCATAGGTACCGAGGAAGATCTCTGATCGGTACCAGCCTCACAATACTCCTCTATCAGCTCTGAGACTTTGCTCGGCCCCGCAGGAAAAGTCTGAAAGTTGACTGGTTCCCCTCTCCTCGAGAGGCCAGTCAAAAAATAAATATCCTTGGTGGTGGGCACCAAGGATTTCCCCTTTATCATAAAAGCCTCTGCATCGGGGTGCCAATAGTCAACCAGGGCATTCAGCAGCCTTGGTTGCGCGTGCATAAACGGACACAGAAAGAATTTTACCAAACCACACTACGTCAGTACGGACATAACGTTCAGATCTGCGGCCACTAACTCATTGGTGGCCTCATGCTCCCTCTCCCTCCACTGAACATACATATTGCCAACACAACAAAGCCAAAAGGAGGGATCAGTACTTGTTTAAACCCTTTTTTGCATCATGCAGGGGGTACCCGCGGGCTGTCGAGGCGACAGTCACAGGTACCCATGTGCAGCTTTGGCTCTGTGCGTGGGTATCTGTGGGCTATCCCTGGACAACTTGCGTTTTCCTAGGGCCAACCTCTTTGAGGTCGATGCCCCCCCCAAAAAAACACACTTAAAAGTAATAAATGAAGTATTGAATTGCAAGATAAGGGAGTTTGTACTTACTTGGTCCAAGCAGAAGTCCATTTCGTCCACTGTAGCTCACGAAATCATGATCTTTAGCAAAGGGGGTCTTTTGGCTCCAGAGTCAATTTCCAAATCAGCAATGGTGATAATGAGCTGGCAGCTTCTATTTATAGACTTTTTGGCCTCTTTTTGTCACTTTTTTGGGCCCCTTTATCAGTTTCTTTATACCAAAAACCATTTTGAGTGGTTCAAGAGTTATATGGGAGGGATTTGATCAGGTATTGGGACAATTTTCATTGAGTTTCAAAAAATAAAAAAAATATATTGACGGTCCATTAAAAAAAAAATATATTCAAAAATCAACTTGAGCATATAGGGTAGGATTTCATCCCAACTGCTGCATCTAGTTGCCTTTTGTTCTTATGATATAGGATCGATCCCATCCGATTGTGGCACAGAACCGTCATATCTGCTCTAGAAGTGTCGCAACTTGGTGGTAGAGCTTACCAAAACATGGCTACCCTAGGTAGGTCCTGGTTGCATTATGGTGTCCATACCGTTTCTAAACAACACTATAGGCTCGAGAGTCTGTATAGTCTTTCCTGAATACGAGTTTGAGCCTCATTCGCATGGGTCTTTTTCACTCTTTGTCTTACCCTCCAGACTCCCAAAACATAACGGGTCTCCTTTTAAGCCCTTTTCAGACCCTCTAAACATGAAAAGATTGTCGAGCGATCTTGTGACCCTTCACACTCGTTAAATTGAAATTTGAAGTCACGTCTATCCGGTGGTAGTTTACCCCTTTTTCGGTCTAGATGGTCAACTGCACAAACAAAGGAATACTCTATTGAATGTCCATTCTTTAGAAGAGTATCCTCAGGTATAATTTTATTCCTTTTTCAGGCCTGAGGGACTAAATCTACGAAAAAGAAACCCCCCGGAGTCCATAGTTAAGCTCTTTTCAGACTTCTTAAAAGTGAAAAGATCGTCGAGTGACCCTATTCTTTCACACTCGTTAACATGGTCCAGAAGAATATTCCTGATGAAGTCCATAGTTAAGCTTTTTTCAGACTCCTTAAAATTGAAAAAATAGCCGAGTGATCTTGTCCTTGTCACACTCGGTAAAATGGTTTTGAATTGACGTCTACTCGGTGCTAGTTTATCCCTTTTTCGAACCGACTAGACTATTGGCAAAAAAGGTACCCCAATGGAGTTTCCTTTTATGATTTTTCAGACTCTCTAAATATGAAAAACCACTGAGCTTCCCTTCTTTGGGCTCGTTAAACTTACATCGAAGGACGTTACCATTGTGTGTTCTATCAACCGCATTTGCATACCTTACCCATCAGTCTAGTAACAGTTTGCCTTTGCGTATTAACACCTTTGGCCACTGAAGGATTTTTTCTCGAGTATCATTTCCTTAGAACATCAATCTTGTCCTTGTGCCTTGAACTGGTATGTTTGTTGTACTCGTTCCTCCACTGTAACGTAATATTCCTTTATTCTTTTTCAAAATCATCAAAAAGAACAAAAAAAATCAAATATACCCCAAAAAGAGGATGGGAAATGTATTTTCTTTATTGGCAGCATCATGAGTCGTCCTTGGATAAAGCACATCTGTCCATTTGATTCATCAGACTATGGGATGTAGTACGACCTTAGGAATCTTTGCTCGCTATATTGAGTTGTGTCCTCCACTGTTTGGTTACTCTTCCAGTTATATGGAGAGTTTACGTTGCCTCCTACTTCGTAGACTTATGATTAACAGATATGATGCCTGAGTCTTATCACTTGTCGTGCTATTGTCCAAGGGAATTTTGTCACTAAGCTTGAGTCAGCCCCTCTGCAATATATCTCTTGTCCGCATGCCCAGCCATCCTGAACGTCCAATCAAGTCTTTGTTCGAAATCACTGAAGCCTTTAGTCCGATCATCAAGATTATCAAGTCCATAACCGACGAGCCATCTAAGACCTCTGGGTAGTGCATTCGTACACTCATATTGCACTCCTACCTTAGTTTTAGAAGATTTTGAAGTTGTTGCTCGAGCTCTAAAGTACAGCCATCAGGTCGAATCAGCTTCTGGGAGATGGATACTTTACATGTATATCTTTCTGATTTCGAGATGTAGCTCCGCTATGTATTGTTCGCGGCTACTCTTCATAGTTGTTGACATGGATCTACAGTGTATTTGATTGGTATTCATGGTTCTATTTTATCCTGAGCATGGGTATGCCCGCCTCAGTGAGACATTTGACATTTTTTGCAGACGGCACCTCCAGATTCCTGATTCCTGGGCTCACTCATTCAGCATATCAGTACAGATTGGTAAAGAATTGGTAATGTATTTCGGCCATCAGATGCTCTTCTAACCTCACACATTAGGGGGCATCTGTTATAACCCTAAATTGCACCACACATGCGTACCTGGCATCAGGCCAACTCATATCCATTCCTTGCCAAAGCCATGCTGAATAAACTCTTGAAAATCCTCTTAAATCAAGTAAAACGCACCCTAACCTACTACTGCACGTGTTGGAACACTGGCAGGCCTACTATTGCACGCGTTGGAATGTTGGCTAGCCTACTACAGCCTACGTTTACCTAACAAAGCACAAAAACAGGAAAGTTGCCGACGGGAGAAAAAGCTTTGGGTCAGTTAACTGAAACTCCCAGCCATGCATGGTCGAGAGTTCGTCCAAAACCCTAGCTTATTCTAGGCTATAAAAGAAGGGGTAGGGGTACTATTTGGAGAGAGGAAAAAGATAGCAAAGAAACTTTGCCCAATTGTCGAATCCATTTGTCCCAACCCTTTAGCCTTTCCTCAAGCTTAAGGAGAATTAAATCAAAGCAGTTGGAGGACAAAGAAGAGGAGGAGCCCAGGATTAGGATCGAGGAACGGTGGCCGATCTCTATCATTATTGTAAGTTGATTCATCTTGGGATTAATAAAAGAATACTTTTCCCGTCCCAATGCACGAGTTATGTGTATTTTATTTGATTTATGCTTAATCTCTAACCCTCAAGTAGAAAAATAGCATGCATGTGTAGTGTTTTGTCTCGATTGCAAGATTGTCTTTGGAAGGAGTAGCACAAGCAAGCGGACAAAGCGCAACGGAGGATCTACATCAAACATCGATAAAAAAGGTTAGTAGGTCTTTTCCATGCTTGTGTGTGAAAAAGGGGTTTGAGTATTGGGGTGATAGGTTAAAAGTGTTTCTTTAAGGTCATGATCTGCGTACAAGTTCATCCCTAGCTTGTTAGTCCGTAAGGTATTATTTCCCAACAACAGTTTAGTAAAGTATTGAGCACCACTCAATTCATCCAATAGATCATCAATGACAGAAATGGGAAACTTGTCTTTGATGGTGAGTTTGTTAAGGGCATGAAAGTATGGAAACATGCACCATGTGCCTTCTTTCTTGAGGACCATGACCACAGGAGAAGAATAGGGATGGTGCTAAGGCAGATGACACCCATGTCGAGAAATTCTTGAATATTGTTTCTCAATTTCATTCTTCTAGGAAAATGGATGACGATAAGGGAGAACATTGAGAGGAAGACTGCCCAAAACGAGAGGAATGAAATGATCATGAACAATGCAAGAAGGGGGAAGTTGACGAGGAGTGGGAAAAATAGTTTGGTGTTTGGAGAGAATATATTGGAGGTCAAGATGCACAAAGGGAGTCTTAACTTATTGAATGACATGGAGTTGGAAAATAATGCTCGAATGAACTTTTCTTAGAATCGTTTCCATTCTATGGGATCTAATGATCTCAAGGGAGCCTATTATGATGCCTTGGAACTTATACTAGTGGACTTCCTATTGGAATTGCATGGTTAATTCCTTAAAATCCATGAGCATGGGACCAAGAGTGTGTAACCATTATTCACCTAGCACAATTTCACAACAACCCATGTTGATAGCAAACATAAGAGAATTCAATTTGTACTGTCCAATTTGGAGACACACATTTTCACAACACCCCCCACATTTCATGGAGTTTCCATTGGCAATCATGATTTGAAAATTGTTGACAATACAGATATACCAATTGGTTTCTTGAGCAATGTGATGATGAATAAAATTGTTCATTCTTCCATTGTCACTTAGGATGATGATCTTCTGATTTTTAATGTATCCAATTAGCTTGAGGGTTTTGGGAGCAGAGAATCCAGTGAGGGAATTCAATGAAATGACCAGTTCAAATTTCGGTGGATCACATGGCAGAGCGAGATCAATTGGATCATGTAGCTCTTCCAAAAGAGGAGCCTCTACCTCGTCGTCAGAAATATCCTTAGAGATGGCCACAAAGAGATTTTGTTCCTTACACTTGTGCCCCAGAAAATATTTTTCATCGCAATTATAAAAAATATCCTTGAGTTGGCATTCAACCATTTCTACCCAAGTTAATTTTTGTATCCTGAGAGTGGTGGTATGAGGGAAAGGATTGGGAGGGAGAGGATGAGGAAGAAAATAGGGTTTTAAGTGCTGGGAAAAAACAAAATGTTGTGCTTCCTTGGTACATTGAGTAGCTTCCAACTAAGTCTGGGGGAAATTCATGAGAACCTGGGCTCATATTTCATCCTTCAGGCAACTGATAAATCATTCTCGGAAAAAGGTATCAGACATGCCCTCAGTTCTAAAATCCAATTTATCAAATGCAGTGATAAACTCTTCTATGGTACTCGACTATTTCAATTTGGTCAAACAATCGAGGGAGTGTGTTCCTGTGTCAAAGAATTCATAAAGTTCGGCCACAAAGTGTGTCCAACCAACATATCCTTGGTGTGATTTTCTACACCATTACCACCATTTCCAATGTTTAGGATCTAGATAGAGGACATTGTAACGAAGTTTGGCCAAGTCATTAGTGATTCTATGCAAGGAGAAGTAATGTTACATTTGAGTGACCCAACCAGTGGGATCTGATCCATCAAATTTTTTCACCTCCATTCATGGAAGACGTAGATCACGATGAAAGGGGTTGGATTGAAAAGGATGGGAATTGGAGGAATCCATACCTTCTAAGTTAGAAGGTTGTTCAGATGAGGTATGGATTCTAGGAAATGGTGATTTTTCCAGGACCTTGGCAGCAAAGGAGTCAACCTAAGAATCAAGGTGAGATGCAAGTTGGATGGAAAGGTGGGAATTGATTCCCTTCTTCAGTTCCTCTTTCATGTAGTCCATTTTGGAATCTATGTGGGTATTGATGTGGTTTTCAAGTTCTTGGTTACGGGTGTTGGCCATGGTGAAGGGGAAATAAAGGAAGAGGTGAGAAATAAGGGTGTTTGAAAAGGGTGGGGGGGTCCATAGAAAAAAAAAAAAGGATTACAAGTGATCGATACCACTGCGATCAATATGAGAAGAGGAATCCAATGGGATAAGTCCCAAATAAGGGTGTTAGGAAGGGGTTCGGGACCACAAGAAAAAAAAAATATTAAAAATAATAAGTATCATTTTGATCAGGATGAAAATAGGACTCCAATGGGATAGGTCTCAAATAAAGATGTGAGAAGGCACCATAATTTTTTTTTTACTCTCGCAGAGTTATACTTCGATTTGAGTAATACTGCAGTGTCGAAATGCCCAAATTCTTAACAAGAAAAAATGTGTAGTAATTTCACAACCAAAATGCAAGAGGCAAGGTTGCATGACAATAGATCTTGTATATTCCTTGTTTTTTATATTTATGTCCCAAGGGTTAGGGTTATTCAGGGTTCCTACAGACAAGGTTTTTCCCTATGCTATAGCTCTCTGATATACGTGTGGGGTCAAATAGTAGTACTCATCCCAATATATCAGTGTGCTAACTAAGGAGGATAGACCATACCCTTAGTCGCACTACCTGATTACCCAAGTACTAAATTGTATCTTCCTGAGTATTTTTCTAGGTGTCACTATAGCGATCAAGTGATTGATCGGTTGATCTATAGCGGGTTTCATTATACCCAAGCCAGTGTGTATATAGGTGTTGTCTAATGCACTACCACTTGAAGGATTACAACAGTGTGAGCTTAAAAACCTTTTGTATTTCCTTGTATTCTTCCCCGACTATAGATTTATGCGATGAATGACAAATCATTGTAGTTTTAAGATGTTGAAACACGTCTCTACCCTGAAAAAAATTATCCCTCAATTCTTGCCAGGGAAAATTCTATGATACCACTTGTTAGGTACTAGATCTATTATAATAGCAAAAAACAGAAATATTGCAGAGAATAATAGTGAAACAACAAAATATAAGGAACCACAACATCAAAATAATACCTTTATTGATAGGAAACAATGTTCACTTGCCTCTTCGAGGGGAAAACCTCCAACAGAGAAATGCTCTATTACAATAATTCTCAAGACAAATACTTCTCATGCCTCCTACTCTTATTTATACTAATTATATATTCTAAAGATCATTCTAGAGGAAGATCCTTTTAGAAGTGGAAGCTTCTATTAGGCTTCTTACATTGACTTGTTCTCATTTATTAAATAGGCCTTATTAACTAATGTTGACCTTTATTACATGGAAATATATTATTCTACCTACGTAAGGGGTTAGGGAGGTTAGGTCCCTAACAAAAAACCCCAAAGTATCAACATATCAATATTCATCCAACGTTGAAGAAGGTCTCACCCAAGACGCAATGAGAATCAGAGATACTATCTGGTCTTGTGTCATGGATGAAGGGATAAATACACAAGGATCCATTCGAGATAACATTCATACACTCCATTAACCTCAACTTACTATTAATCAATAATTAAAACAATACACACACATATCCAAATAACACATGAGTGAAACACGATAGATCAAAACTGTTGTAGCTTTATTATTCCTTCGGTTCCATAGAACATAAGCATACATTAAGTAAATCGTATTCAACAAAAACAAAGTCTCATATCCTTTTTAGATAACTCCCCAAGGTTACAACATACTGCGCTATGAGCATCCTTTTAAACCTCAGACATATGAAAAACGCATACTCGTATCAAGAAGAATTACAACATTACAAAGGCTCAGAGTGAGATCGACACACAACAAACAACTTAATGAATCCTCTAGGTGAGTGTCTAACTCTCTAACTCTATTTTTGATGTCATTTCTTCCTTTTATAGCTTTCTCTGCTCAGGATATGTGTCTCTTTCTGTTATGCTCCACGCGCTCTACTGACAAGTTTCCTTGGACGGTTCCATCACTTTCATGTAGTCCACTTAGCCTTTTGGAATCAGAGCAATATTAATTGCCTCGCCAACTCATCTTATGTTGGCTCCACGTTCCCTTGTGCTTCTAGCGGTAATCATTCGAGAAGATTTCCCAATGATTCCTTTCTTGAATTTGATGTGCGTATTCTTGATTTTTGGAAAAACTGACAAAAATCGAGTCAGCGCACTTGGTAGAATGCAGGGTTGGAGCGCAAAATCAAAACTCGATTTGGCACACACTTCTTTTCATTCTTTGCACATTAGCTTAAATTGGAAGGGGCACGTAAAAAACTTGGAATGAGCATGCACAAAAATTGAAATGAGTGCGCACAAATTCATTTATGCGTGCGTGCAAGATTAACCAAAGACTTTTGGTGCCAATAGGCCCCCACCACTATTACCTGGCTAGTCCTTGAGCCAACTGCTTCATGGAATTACCGTCGCAACAGATGGGAAAATGCTTCTGATTTCCTACATGAAATCCATAAAATGGTGCTTAGGATTATTAAGGTAACCCTAGAGATCCTATGTGAGTTGAACAATTGCCTCGGCTTTGACTACTATGACCTGAGAAGTCGTCGGGTCCACTGTGTTTATTTTCTCAATGAGAGGGCCTAAAACAACCTGTGCATCAGAGAGCTGCATAAACAAGATCAAGGCCTTATCGGCCACAGAAGTGATCATCTCTGAAATATTTTTCTACTCATCTCGAGATGCAATGATCTCTTTTGTTTTCATTTCAATTGATAGCATCACAGCGATGCATTCCCTAGGAGGAAAGGAAGTCAAATATCTCGTTTGATGTGCAACCTCCACTTCTATTGTGCGAACCCAATCTTCGATTGTAGATATTTACAGTGGAGTTTGGAGATGGTTCCACAAGGAAAATCCACAGTCAACCATGTGGGAGAATGATTCCACCTATCATTGGCCATTGTGGAGAGTTTCTTGGGATGAATTAATCATTTGCTGGAATTGTGTGGCGTCTGGATTGATTTGGTGGATTGCTTGATGAAGGGAAGCGAGATGTGATTCTAGATTTTGCAAGTGGGATTTTACAACTGTGATTTTAAATCCCAGGGGGAAGTCGTGCCATTGCACAAAATTAGTGAGAACCTTTGCATATAGGTTTTCCATGACTCCAAGAAGGTTGGTGAACATTGTACTGAGCTTAGTGTACTGGGCCTGGGTGATTGTATGTGTCACACTATCTATTTCATACCTCCTCTGTAATGCTTGATGATCTTGAATATCCTTTTGTTATTTCTCTTGCATCTAATTATGTGCAGCAATGTCCACTTGGTGTTGGATTTGTAACTATGTATGATTTTGGTCCAGTTTGTCATTGCACTCACTTAGCTTAGAAAGCAGGGTGGTATCACAGTATTGTATCATGGGAGTTGGAATTGGTGCCAATTAGATATCACTACGATTAGCATCTACTATAATTAATGTTGGGGGGTCCACTCAAGGACCCGAGCAAAGGAACTAGAACTAATTCTGAAATTCAGTGATCGCAGAGTAGTGTCTAGTACTAGTGGTGTGCTTATATGTTGTTGATACAAATGGATGACATTATGCATAGCATCTCAATAAACCTTTAGTGGTACCAACAATTGTCTCTTTAAGGCATCTATTAATGTGGAAATACATGACGCCATCTGAATGGACCCCTATTATGTGGAGGGAATGGTACAGCAACCAGATGGATCGGTTCGCTGTCACTTTGCCTCGACCAGGGTGGATTTCACTTATTATTGCGCAGGATGTGGGTCCCAAGAGTGCTTTGTTGTCATATCATATTTGGAACCCCTGTTAGGGGGGACCACACACTATTCCTGTTGCCACACAACATCATCCTTCTTTTGATCCTGATTGAGCTTAGTGCATGTTTATAGAGTATCAATGTCCTCAACGAGAAGTGGTGTAAGATAGGTAGACCATTCGACAATGCCTTATTGGATGTCTTATTCTATGATCCAGAATGGTATAAGTGACATTGCAAAGCCCTAATCATCACTTGGATATATGAACACATTATGGAAAGTACATTCAAATAAAAGGTATCCATCGTACATATCCATGAGGGTGCGCGGGATGTGCTCTTGTGAAGTAGTTTCCTATATTAGTTGTTGGTACCAACTTTGAAACAACTCGTCGTTGGAATATTGGGTGAAAATATCCTTTATCTCATGCAATCACAAGAAAATGGGAGCTTTAAATGCATGCCTAATTATAGTAGGTCGTTCAAAACCTCGAGGGGGTCACCAAAGCACTGTTATCCCCATTTCCTAGGGACAACTAAGGAGATGATGTCTCGAGGCCCTCATGTTGCAGATATGCAGTACTGAAAGGCATATGGATGACATCGTCCACTTGCACAGACAGAGACCCCCCACCACCACCACAGGTTTCAGGTTCATCCTGATGATATCCACCACATCAATGGTTTCCTGAAGACATTGGGTCTTTCTCCATGAGGTACAAGCCAGGTATTATGGTGAGTGTCATTTCAATATTTGAGACATTTGAGTTTGTTGCATTTAAAACTTATTTTGATTATGTAACGTCTGCTTGAAAATTATGCTCTTTTCCTTATTTCACCTTAGTGGTTGACATTTTTCCCTAGTAAGTGGTCACCCTTAGCGATATGTTTTCTACTGAGAATTCCCCTTGATAGGTCATCGTACCATTCTCGACCATAATTGTCATTTTCCATGCTTCATTCCCTCATCTCCTTATCTTTTGGGATTTTCGGTTGTATTGATCCAAGAAGGGATTTTCCCTCATTTCATGGGAAGAAGGGGTTGAATGCCCAAAAGGAATGTGGCTATAAAAAGATAAAATCCAAATTATGAACCTTCCATATGCTCTCCCAAAGAGGTCTTGAGAAAAATGAAATGTTTCTCCTAAAAATCAATGACCTGCAAAATCAAACACATAATATAAATGTCCCACTTGTTGAGGGGTCTACACAACGTGTGTTACAAGCTAGAATATACTCCTATGGCACCATGTGTACTTCTCCCTTCAAATGACACTTTAGTGCTTCCCCCCAAGATAATTAATTAACCCTAGGGAGTACCAAGTGTTTGAACCTTAATTAATTAATGGCAATAAATGGACTTGGAAAAAGGATACGTAGAAAACAAAGGTGCAACACACCCTTTACAAAGGCACCCATAAATGAGACACTATGATCCCTTGTATATCATGAACCCCATGGCCAAAATTCTTTCCCCCTATATGTATCATCTTCTCCATGTGTCTTAAAGAGAGTTTCACATGGGAAACAAGCCTTGACCTAGGGAATGATTCTCCCAAGAGGTCTCCTTATCAACCCTCCCATACCTAAACTTGGAAAATTGCATAAGGTATTTGAGCACTTGTTTAGTTTGATTAGGTGGTTTTTGATGCACATGATTAGATGGCTTTTTTATTGACTTGATTTACTCATAATGATGCATTTGACTTGAGATCCTTGGAGGGTGTATTTATTGTCTTTGTGGGACCTTGTTTGGTAGATAGATTTGGAAGAACAAGCCTAGCTTGGGATTCCTTGGGGCTTGAAGCCCACAGGTTGGATACCATGGGCCACACACCGAACGATGAAAACCTGCCTTTGGAGGCTTGAGAGGAACCTTGGAGGACCCTTCCTATCCCTTGATCACCCTAACGACCTGCCCTTGGAGGCTAGAGTGTCACATTTTGAGGGTGACGACATGCATGAGCTAGGGTTTTGGGTGGTGGATGTGTTCATCGGTGACACATGGAATTTTTTGGAGAGGAGGAGATGATAGCGCTTGAGGATAAGGCCTTTGGAGAACCAAAGTTCCATCTCCAAGCCTGAATTCCTACTCCCAATGCCAATTGTTTCCATAGAAGGGTGATGCCATCTTTATTTTAGGTCTTTTTTATGTGCAAATTAAATTTTAAGTTGTAAAAGGAGAAAAATAAGGGAGGTCAGCCTCCCTGTTTTGTGTTTTACCCTTTGTATGTGGAAAAACTATGTTTATGAGGTTTGATATAAATAGAGATCAACCTCATTTCAATTTATCATAGCTCTCTCATCTTGGAGAAGATACTCGAGTGAAATTTTCACCCCTCTTGGGAAATTTTACATCTCTCTCTCTTTTACTTGCAAGTGTGATGGTTTGTCTTTGCTATTGAATGGAGAAGTAATGTACTACCTCTCTTGGAGGCTAATTTTTGCATTGTGGTGGATTTTTCATGGTTAAAGAGGAGTTTATATTATTGATGTTTGGACAAGGTAAGGAATCTATGCTTTTTTGTTGCATTCATTCTTAGTTGCAAGGTTGATTTTCTAATATCTTCAGGAGTATATGTGAATAAAACCACAGTAAGCCGATCATAATTTTATTGAATTAATTATTGCACAAAGGGTTACTAGGAGGAGTAAAAGGACTTACACCCTCCTAGTAGTTCCTTGATAGCCTTCCTTTCCTTAGGGAGTAAAAGGGTTTAAACCCATAAGGAAGCGGAAAAGCTAGCTCATTCATTTAAATACTCCATAACCCAATAGTTTTAGACACTAATCTCTTGCATTGAAGAAGTAAAATCATTGCATTTGTATACGTGAAAATACAAGATATTGAAATTGTCTTAGTTGGAATATTTTCTATCTTCTTTAAGCTTGCTAAGGCCCATAGGGTGTCTTGGTTGGCTAAGGATATATACTATTTTTATAACATTAAAGATACATCTATTAAGGCTGCAGCACATTTCTCTCAAACTTTTATTTTTCTCTCTTTCCAACCGTAAAAAAATTGCTAGAAAGCTACCATAATAATCTACTTGTCATTTAATATCTTTTGGGTGGTTTACTTGTAACTTTTTTACGGTTGGAATTTACTGTTGTAGAAATATTTTTCTATAGCCATAAGGATTTTATAATATCTCTGCAATAACATCATATGACATCCCTCTAATACCAATAAATTTTGTGCTAAAGTATTGGGAATTAATCTACATGTTTTGTGCTTCATCCCTCAATAATTCTTTGATGCTTTGAGTGGTTAAATCTGTAGTAATTAGTTGTATTCCTTGCCGATAGATACTCTTGTTTATTTCTCTAGTTTAGTACAGAAATATTAACTTTATTTTCCACTTAATCTTTGAGCTTGTATACTCGTCTCTTCTTGTGTCTCAGGTAGGTACAACTATCTTCTGCGGGTACTCAAGCAATTGGAAATCATTAATCATCCATGAGACTTGTTTCCAATCCATTCTCCACTTAGTAGTTTGAACTCTAGGGTTATTGCTTCCATAACCTCACTTTCCATCTCATTTCCCCCTAGGATCACCCAGGATTCCCCCCTTGTGTTGGATTTCTCCTTCCCTAAAGCAAGAGGAGGGCTTATCTAAGGTGACAGTGGGTAGAATCTCCCATCATTATTGACATCCCATGGATTGGGTCAAGATTTTCCCAATCTATAGTTTGTGTGATAACAAGAACCATAGTCAGAAGCAGTAGAATCCAATTGTAATGAATCTCTTTCCCGAAGTTTTGGGCATCTAAGAAATCATCAATGAATTCATTCATTACATATCTAGCCCAAGTCATCTAAACACGGGCTACACATTTTTCAGCTACAACAACTACCCCGAATGGGCACTCCTCCTTTGTACAATTGCACAAGATTTTGCAGGCTATCAACTGCTTAGAAAATTGAACCATTCA
>JZKD02S2100903.1:36659-48357 GCA_000966675.3 Picea glauca | reverse complement strand
AATGTAAGATCACTTACAAATATCCATCATGAATGTTTTGCTCTTAAAGAGCTTCCCAATATGACTCTGACCTGACAAAGACCTAAGAGACCTTGCTGAAATACACCTCCGATATGTTGCCTCTATTGTTGATATACAACACTAATATGTTGTTGATATATGCCTCTGATATGCAACCTCTAATGTTGATATACAGCACTGATATGTTACTTTGGTATGTTGCCTCTTTATCACTGATATGCTCCTCTATTTCTTCTCTCTTAACCTGCATATCAAAATTGTGTTGAAGATAGGGGTCGACCTCTGCTTATATAGGTTGAAGAGGAGAAGAGGAGAGCCTCGAAATAGTAACATGTCTGGATGCTTTAATCATAACTCAATTTCATACTTTAGTTCAAACTTAGAACTAGACTTGAGACTGGTATACTTTAGTTTTAAAATAGAACTAGACTTGAGACCTCAGTTACAACTCAGCATTACACTTTAGTTCAAAAATAGAACTAGACTTGAGACTGGTATGCTTTAGTTCAAAAATAGAAATAGACTTGAGACCTCAATTCCAACTCGGCATTACACTTCAGTTTGAAAATAGAACTAGACTTAAGATTTCAATTGCAACTCAACATTAGACATTAGTTCTAAAATGGAACTAGACTTAAGACTTCAGTTGCAACTCAGCATTACACTTTAGTTCTAAAATAGAACTAGACTTGAGACTTTATGATGCAGGAGCATCGCTCCATGTCAACCAGCTAGCCACGTCAGAGCGCGCACGCGTTCAAAGGTTGAAGAGAGGCGCAGCCTCATTTCAAATTTGAAAATGAATGTAATTAAATGTCTTAGGCTGGTGAGCCATGAAATTCGTGCTTTTGTGCAGGCTGTAGACAGGATCAGCTTTAATGCTAGATCGGCTGAGATCTAGTCCTAGATAGCAGAATAGACAGCCTTTGAATGTAAATTATTAGAGTAGGTGCATCTGGAGGGAAGCGCTAAGATCCCCTCAGGTAAAAGAGATTTTCAGATCTCATTTGGAGAGGGATAGAGTTGAGTTAGAGTAGGAGAAGAGCCAGAGAGAGCTCGAGAACACTCTTGTAAAATACAAGCATTTGCCATTTCTAATAGATACAGAAGCAGTTTTTTCTGCATGTGTTCTTTCTTATATGCATGTCTGTGAGTGTTCATTATATGTTGTGACTGTATATGTTATGTGGATACATTCTGTAGGGGTTTGCTTGATTCCAGGTTGAGGCACAGTTGCAGACAGAATCACTGAGGATTCTGTAGAGATCTGCCAAGTGGGCATTGAGCACATGCACAGTGGTGCAATTGGAGGAAGAACTCTGTTGAGAGTTTGACAGAAGGCCAGAATCACTGAGGATCCTATGAGAGATCTACCAGGAGGGTATCGAGAAAGTGCATAGGTGCACAGAGAAGGACAGAACTATTGGAGGTTCTGGGAGAAGAGATACTCCACCAAAAGGGCGTTGAGAAAGTGTGTGAGCAGGCACAGCGGAGAAAAGAACTCTTTGAGATCGGGAAGTTAGAAGAGAGGTTCACTGAGGGATCTTCACAGGGTAGTTGAACACCCAATGAGACTCAGCAAAAGGTTGCTTGAGAAGGATAGCCAGGAGGGCGTTAAATTCTCTATTTGAGGGAGAAGAAGGACAAAATCCCCCAAGGGGTCTAAGTGTTTGTGAAATTTTAGAAGGGATAGCACCAGCGTGTGCATGAGGAGACTCTGCGAGGAGAGCAGGAGTCAGGAGAATCCTTTGCGGATTCAAAGGCGGAAGCTCAAGGAGGAGCAGTGTTTCATACGCGCAGCAAGACTCCAGTCGAGGAGTTCGCAGAGGAAGAAGACCCGGGTCGTGGCCTTTGAAACTTGGGAATTCTTCCAAGCATAGGTAGAAATATTGCAAGCTTAGAAGAGAGGACCGACAGTCGTCGGATCTCATGAAGGAATCCTGTAGGCCGTCAGATCGAAAAGAATTGCGCGGAGGTTTAAGCTTCTGAAGAAGTGCAGAGAAGGAGAACAGATCTGAGCCATTGGATCTGAGACAGATACCCGACAGTCGTCATATCTGTAGGAAGCAGCACGGAGGATAGTCTTCGTTAAGGAGGAGAGAAGTCTCGACAGGGCATCGGGATATCAGCTATCGGGAATTCAGGATTCTCGAGGTCGTAGGAATCGATACTTCGCAAGTTGCGAAATCTCGACGGGATCTGGACCATCCATCAGATTAGGGACACGTGGCAGGAGATCCTGGCAAGTCGGCGTTTGAAGCATCGGAATTTCCAAAGGCAAGAACTCTTGCAAATTGAAATCGCGATCGGCAATTTCCCGATAGGATCGGAGTCGTCCAAACAGCAAGGACACGTGGTGAGAGATCCCAACCGAGTGGAAGTCCGGGCTATAGGCACTGGAGAGGAGGACAGGTGTCGGAAGGCTAAGTCCTGTCGTGGGTGGATGCCAAGTGGCATCGAAGAATCAGGGTTCTCGACTACAAAGAACACTTGTACGTTGGGATCGCGATCCACGATATCCCGATGGTGACGTGGCAGTGTGGGACCACAGGAGAGAGTGGAATACAGGTGGCATCGGGGATCGGAGAATCGAGAATTTTGAGAGCGTGAATTCTTCGCATTTCAAACTCGCGAAGTCCGAAACTCCAACGGGAATTAAGTCGTGGTCTCGTGGACCGGAAGGTCATATGCGAGAAGGCCTAGCTGGGAGGAGCTTGGAAAAGGAGAAAGGTGCCATCGCAAATTCGGGAATCGGGGATTCGTAGGGCCCGAGAACTACAACACTGCATATACCGATTTCCCGATAGGGAAATCCCCGACCAAGAATAGAACAGTGTTAACATCGAAAACCCATCGGGTTTTTGGGTTTTGTGTAGCACGAGGAACGTGCTCGCGAGTTTCGCGATAACACTAGACCTGATTTCCCGATAAGCCAAAGGGAGATCACGGAGAGCATATCTGTGGGTATTAAGGGGTCCCGATAAGGGATCGGAAGAACCTTGAATTTCTTCGGGCCTAGGATAAAGGAAGGTCCTGGTGGGAGCGGACGTGCCCTAGGTGGCATGGTCTGCGTCACTTTAGTTACAAATCGACTCTTTACAAGGCAATTCAAAATTCTCTTCATGGTGGATAATGTTACACGTGCCAATGCACTAGATCAATACATTTATATCGTTTGCAATATTAGGAATATTGTTTGTTTCTAGCTCATAGAAATTTTATATTCAACCTAACTTTTTCTAGATGCCTTGACTTTTGCTAATGGCTCACAAGGCTTGACTAGGCTCACAGAGGTTGTACGTTCCCCCTGAATTTTTCACTAGTCTGTCTATGCTCACAGAGGTTGTACATTCCCCCTGAATTTTGCACTAGACTGTCTATTCTCACAGAGGTTGTACATTTCCAATGACTTTTCCATTAGACTCAAATAGAATCTCGTTCATTCTGACTTTTGGTTTGACTCACATAGGTTGCACATTCCCCCTAGATTTTCTCAATACCTCACAAGATTGGTTGATTCTCCAAATCTCCCTGGCTAACCTCAGGGTGGCCCATATGGCCTCTCATTGGAGAATGACATTTGATGTTGCAAAATTTAACACTCCCTCTCAGTGAGGTAATAATTCTCAGCTACTCCAAGCTTGCCTCTCAGTTACACAAACTGTCTCGAGGTCAGAGGCTTGGTCAAGATGTCGGCTACCTGCTCACCCGTGGCTATGTACTGTAACTTTACAGTTTTTCTCTGGACCAATTATTGGATGTTGTGGTACCTCATGTCAATATGTTTTGACTTGTCGTGAAATATTGGGTTCTCTGTCAGTGTTATGCAACTTTGATTATCAGAGTGAACCACCGTCGTCTTGAGCTTGTCACCAAACAACCCATAAACCAATTTTATGAGCCATATTGCTTCCTTGCTCGCTTCACTTGTTGCAATGTACTCAGTCTCTTTTATACTCTATGCAATGGATCCCTGCTTCCAGATTGACCAAGAGATCATAACGAATCCTAAACTAAAGCAGTATATGAAAGTACTCTTTTGATCCACTGGGCTTCCTGCCCAGTCAACATCTTCATTCCCATGCAGAAATAAACTACCACTAGATGTATATTGTAGACCATAACTAATGGTCCCTATGAGATATCTCAAGATGTGCTTTGCTACCACCCAATGTCTCTGTCTCGGTTCAGTCATGAACTAACTCACTGCAATCACTGCATAGTATATATCTGGCCTAATGTGGATCATGTACATCAATGATCCAATCAGCTACCTATACATGGTGGGATCCACCAAATCTGAACCTGTATCAAAATCATGCAGCTTCCTCGGGTTGGTAATCATCGGAGTAGACATGGATTTGCAATCCATCATACCAAACCTCTTTAGTAAATCCATTGTGTATTTTCCTTGTGCCAGAAATATCTCACCCTGTCTTTTCCATACTTCCAATCCTAGGAAGTAATGCATCAAGCCTAATCCTTTCATCTCGAATTACGAGGTTAGCTCCCTCTTACACCAGGTTATTATCCTGTCATCTCATGTTAGAAAGAGATCATCAACATACAGGATTAGTATAACAAGTTGGTTACCTCTTACCTTGAAGTACATATTTGCATCGACATCACTTTTCTGAAAGCCCGGGCTTTTAAGAAAGCAATCAATCATTTCATACCAAACTCTGGGAGCCTACTTAAGACCATACAAGCCCTTCCTTAGATTGCATACATGAGTTCCTTTGTTATACAGTAAAAAACCATCTGGTTGTTCCACAAAGACCTCTTGTTCAATATTTCCATTCAAGAATGTTGTTTTTACATCCATCTCATGTAGCTTCCAACTAATAACGGGAGCTAAAGAAATAATAGTTCAAATGGAGGTATACCTGGCTACAGGGGCAAATGCCTCTTCGTAGTCGATTCCTTATTTCTGAGTGAAGCCTCTACTACAAATCTTGCTTTGAAATTTTCCACACTTCCTTCAGTTGCATGATTTATCTTATAGATCCATTTGGAAAAAACCATTGATTTGTCTTTTGGCCTCGGCACAATGTCCCAAACATTGTTCTTTATAATAGACGTGTATTCCTCAAGCATGGCATCCTTCAATACTTGTAATTTATCTTCTTTTTCAAATGAAGAAGGTTTGGTATCACTAATGCTTCTCATCAGTGCAACATAGCCTCCAAACCTATGAGGCCTCTTCATTTCCCTGAAAGTTCCTTTGGGAGAAGCTATCCTTTTTGCTTCCTCTACTATTTATTTTAAGCCACCCTGGATTCCTTTTGGCTAGAGGTTCTTCAAGTGTTCTTTCTAACACTTCAGCAGGTTCTAGGGGCGCATTACTTGGCCTTTCACGAGGTTCTTCCCTCTAATCATTTGAATCTTCATTTTCAGAAGAGGGTGAAGTTGGTTGAACTTCTTTTGATTCTAGTTGAAGCTCTCTAGATTTCTTAAATGTGGATTCCTCATAGAAATTCACATCTCCGCTTACCTCTATTTTCCTCTGACCTAGTATATAAATCATGTAATCCTTGGAGTTCTCACTGTACCTCACAAAAACCCCTTTCTTTCCTCTCGGTTCCATCTTTGTCCTTTTTTCCTTAGGGACATGAATATACACAGGACACCCAAATATCCTTAGATGCCCTACTTCAGGTTTGATCCATGAGAATACCTCTTCAAAAGTCTTCTCCTTCAAGGTAGCATGTGGACACCTATTCTAAATATACACAGCAGTGGAGGTAGCTTATTCCCATAAAGAATTTGACAAATCCTGGTCAAACATCATTTCTTTCATTGCCTCACAAATTGTCCTTTTTTCCCTCTCAACAACTCCATTTTGTTGAGGGTTATATGGCACGATCAACTCTCTCTTGATTCCTACTGACTTGTATAAATCCTTAAACTGGAGAGATTCAAACTCTCATCCATTGTCTGTTCTAAGGATTCTAATGTGTTTCCCTGTCTGCTTTTCAATAAAGGATTTATACTCTTTGAATTTATCAAATGTGTCACTTTTATCTTTAAGGAAATATATCCAACATTTTATTGAGTAATCTTCAATTAAAATGACATAATAAAAACAACCACTGAGAGAGGGAGATGACATGGGACCACATACGTTAGAATGAACCAGATCTAAGATGCCCTGAGCTCTGTTGTCACTACTAGGAAATGCTTTCTTTATATTTTTACCTAGCATGCATCCCTTACAAATTTCATTTTTACTAAGAGAAATGGAGGGCATGCCACATACCATGTTATGTAGATTTGGAAGAGCTTTGTAATGAAGATGTCCAAGTCTTTTGTGCCACAACTCGCTGGAGCTAGTTGCATCATGAGCCAATTCCTGAACTAACTATCCTGACACGACATACAGTCCTCCACTATGAGTTCCAATGGGTTATGTTGTACTTAAGTGGCTACCTTTAGCTCATAGTAGTGCCTTATTTTCCTTGAAGATCACCCAATATCCCTTGTCCTTAAGGGTTGCAATTGATAGTAGATTATTCTTGAGCTCTAGAACATATAATACTTCATCAACATGAATTCTAGCCCCAGATTCCAATCTGAAGGAGATAGAACCTACTCCCTCTATATTGTAACATTTTTCATCCCCAATCTCAACATGCTCTTGAAAATATTTTGTCTCGAAATCTGAGAGGATCTCCTTGTACCCTGTAATGAAGATGTCCAAGTCTTCTGTGCCACAACTCACTGGAGCTAGTTGCATCATGAGCCAATTCCTGAACTGACTGTCCTGACATGACATACAGTCCTCCAATATGACTTCCAATGGGTTATGTTGTACTTAAGTGGCTACCTTTAGCCCATAGTAGTTCCTTATTTTCCTTGAAGATCACCCAAAATCCATTGTCCTTAAGGGTTGTAATTGATAGTAGATTCTTCTTGAGCTCTGGAACATATAATACTTCATCAACATGAAGTCTAGCCCCAGATTCCAATCTAAAGGAAATAGAACCTACTCCCTCCATCTTGTAACATTTGTCATCTCCAAGCTCAACATGATCTGCAAAATATTTTGTCTCGAAATCGGAGAGGATCTCCTTGTACCCTGTCATGTGCTTTGATGCACCATTGTCTACTAACCAAGTTTTCGGCCCCATGAAAGTTGAACTGGATAAGGCAGAAACCAAGTAATATTATTTTCTATTTTATTTCTCATTAGAAGGACTTTTCTGATTTCTTTTGGATTCATCATCCTCGGTAGTTGAAGCATGATGTTTCCCATTCCTTGGATATTTCTTTCTAAACCAACAATCTTTAGAAAAATGACCTAACTTATTACAACTAAAGCATTTAATCTTAGGTGTATCAATATTCTTGCATTTGAATGTACCTTTGGTGTTTGGCTTCCTCTAAGAGCCTTTCTGGAAAGTGCCTTTCTTATTTCCCTTGAATCTTAATGCTAAAGTTGAGTTCTCTTCTTTCATTGTCTCGCTCCTAGTAGTTTTGTGACGCTTCTCCTGGAGACAATCATGCCATAACCTCTCAAGTGTGGGTTGAATCTCTCTCCCACTTACACTGGATAAGAAGGTCTCCCTTGAAGAAGGAAGACCGTCAAAAATGGCATGCACCAAATCATCATCGTCCACTGTCACCCCTGTGACCAAAAGATGATCTCTAATATGGGATATCCTAGAACAAAAAGATGTTATTGATTCACCTTTCTCCATCTTCAAATACTTAAGCTTGTGCTTAAGTTTCCTCTTCTGACTTGGAGCATTTTTCTCATACAGATTCACCAAGGTATCCATACAGTCCTAAGCAGTCATTAACGGAGTCATTGCAGGCATTATATTGTATTTGACTAAGTCAAAGATGATTCGCTTGGCCTTTGCTTGACTCTTCCTGAAGGCCGCTCTTCCTGCATTATTCGTGGGTTCTTCCACTACTGTGGTCACATACTGCTCAAGATCATGCTCCTGCAAGATATTTGTTATCCAGAGCTTCCACACATTGAAGTTGGTAGCTCCTTCGATCCTATCCTCGGCCCTCACTGAAATGGAGGATGCCATGGACTTCACACTAGAAACTTAATCAAGCTAGCTTGGATCTATGTGTACCTTCTACTGCACTTCAACACGTTTAACACACCCTAAGCTCTGATGCCATGTTGAATTGTGAGCTTGATTTCTTATGCGGATTAATTCTTTTATTTTCTGCAAGACTTTGATTACAGCTTAATACACTTCAAAAATACCAAATTATAATCGAATAGCAATAACTATGTAGATAAGTAAGCATGCACATCAACAACACATATACCCTGGGGAAACCCCTTACAGGGATAAAAATCCCAACAAATGATATTCCTTTATTGCATTAATAATGTAATATCACTTACAAATATCCACCATGAATGTTTTGCTCTTAAAGATCTTTTCAAGATGACTCTGACCTGACAAATACCTAAGAGACCTTGCTGAAATACACCTATGATATGTTGCCTCTATTGTTGATATACAAAAAAAATATTTTGTTGATATATGCCTCCGATATGCAGCCTCTATTGTTGATATACAGCACTGATATGTTGCTTTGGTATGTTGCATCTTTATCACTGATATGCTCCTCTATTGCTTCTCCCTTAACCTACATATCAAAACTGTGATGAAGAGAGGGGTTGACCTCTGCTTATATAGGCTAAAGAGGAGAAGAGGAGAACCTCGAAATAGTAACATGTTTTGATGCTTTAATCATAACTTGGCTTCATACTTTAGTTAGAACTTAGAACTAGACTTGAGACTGGTATACTTTAGTTTGAAAATAGAACTAGACTTGAGACCCCAGATACAACTCATCTTTACACTTTATTTCGAAAATAGAACTAGACTTGAGACTGGTATGCTTTAGTTAAAAAATAGAACTAGACTTGAGGCCTCAGTTACAACTTAGCATTACACTTCAGTTCGAAAATAGAACTAGACTTAAGACTTCGGTTGCAACTCAACGTTACACTTTAGTTCTAAAATAGAACTAGACTTAAGACTTCAGTTGCAACTCAACATTACACTTTAGTTCTAAAATAGAACTAGACTTGAGACTTTAGTTACAACTCGACTCTTTACAAGGCAATTTGAAATTCTCTTCATGGTGGATAATGTTACACGTGCCAACACACTAGATCAATACATTTATATCATTTGCAATATTAGGAATATCATTTGTTTCTAGCTCATAGGAATTTTATATTCAACCTAACTTTTGCTAATGGCTCACAAGGCTTGACTAGGCTCACAGAGGTTGTATGTTCCCCCTGACTTTTGCACTAGTCTATCTATGCTCACAGAGGTTGTACGTTCCCCCTGACTTTTGCACTAGACTTTCTATGCTCACATAGGTTGTACGCTCCCCCTGAATTCTGCATTAGACTCACATAGCATCTTGTTCGTCCTGACTTTTGGTTTGACTCAGAGAGGTTGTACGTTCCCCCTAGATTTTTTCAATACCTCACAAGACTGGTTGATTCTCCAAATCTCCCTGACTAGCCTCAGGGTGGCCCATATGGCCTCTCATTGGAGAATGACTGTCGATGATGCCAAATTTAACACCCTTGTGGCCAGTGTGGGGGAATGGTCTAGGACAGTCATTCTTCTTGGCAGTCACTCTGAGTTGTGGTCAAGCATAATGGTCCACCTCTTTTGGAAATCATCTTTCGAAGTTCAAAGTTGTGAGCAGTTTCGAAGAATGGTCCATTATAGGAGGTTGGTGCAAGACATTTATTTTCATAGGAAATGGTCTGGATAGTCATTCCCTAGGGAAAACTCATTCTCTCCAAGTTGCACTGTTATTAGTGCCTGAAGAATGGCCTTGTTAGGTGAATGGTCCAGGTTCAACAATCAGGGATAGTCATTCCCTAGGGCAGACTCATTCTCTCCAGGTTGCACTGTGATTAGTGTCGGAAGAATGGCCCAGCTAGGTGAATGGTCCAGGTTCAGAAATAAGGGACAAATATTTTTCTATGATTGAGAAGAATTGTCCATATAACCCATGACTGATGTTTAAATTTTTGAGGGAATATTCTCTTCTAGATCTCATATATGTGAGTGGAAGAATGGCCCATATGACTTAGTTTGTATCAGGATATTGTTATGCAGGTTGATATCAGATGATGTGATTGTTGTGGAGATTGTATGTCTCTAGAAAGTAGTTATATGCTACTTTAGTGGATGTGATCCACTGGTAGTGACTGTGTGTCACTGGTTAGTAGTAGTGTGCTACTAGGAGTGGTTGTGTACCACTGGATAGTAGTTGTATACTATTATGAATAGACATAGTTGTGTTCTATTGGATACCATTGTTCTTTTTATCCCATATCTTAGGGATAACTAAGGAGATCATGTATTGAGGCCCACAGGTCCTAAACATGGAGTGTCGAGAGCCAGATGACTTGAGCATGGCCCTAAAGGGCCCCTATTTTCTTCAGTAGTGCCCATCAATCAGTAGAAACATCATCCATCCCAGCAACCTGATCCTGAGGTAGCAGCAAGTCTTGCTCCATGAGGTAATGAGTCTGGGTATCACGGTATGTGTCACTCTGATTATTGAAGCACTTGAATATGTTACACTGAATTCTCCTTCATTTCATAATTTTTGCTTGGAAATTATGCTCTTTAACTTGTTCATACCTGCGAGGGTGACATGATGTCCTAGTAAGTTGATTCCCCTTTAGGAAGGGTTGCCACTGAGTGGATCTATGAATGGTCATCGTCCATTCCTTCCATACTTACCACTTTTCATCATTATTCCTCTCATCTTCCCCTACCTTGGTTCGGGCATTGGGTTTGCCACACTACGAAGGGTTATACCTTGCCTTGTGGGAAGAAGGGGCTAAAGGCCCAGAGGGTAAAAGTAGTTGGAAAGAGTTAAAATCCAAAATAAAACCTTTGAGATGCTTCACCCAGGGGTTCCCGAGAAAGAAATAAAGGGATTCTCAGTAAGAAAAGGGGACCCATAAGATAAAACAAAACTCAAGGTATTGGTTGGTGGATGGGAGGTCTCGTCATGAGTCGGCCTATTAGGTCCATGGGCATGTAGCCATATGACACTACCATCTATCTGGTCACCAAACTAGGGTAGTGGCTCTTGGTGGCATAGCCAAGAGAAAGAGGGTCTTGTCACAAGCCATCCTTCTCATTTCCATGAAATGTTTGTGGGTAACATTGTCACCTCTAGTCACCACGCCAAGACAGTGTTCCTCAGCTTTTCCCTGGAAAAGAAAAAGACCAAAAAGCAATAAGACTAAGAATAAAAGGCATTGAATGGGCTAGGAAACAAAGGCATATGTGATAAGATGCAGCTCGCCCTCTACAAAGGCACCTGTTATCACATAATGTTGTATGGATTCATATGTGTTCATTGTTGTGAATACCTAAGTCTGTATCATTTCCCTATCTCTCTCATTTTCGCATTGCGGTTTAAACCTCATGCAACTTCCTGACGATCCAATGGCTATCGGGTATTCTGAGCGAGATCCAGCGGCTCAGAATCTCTTCTGTCTTGCATGCTCCTCCACTGCTCCCTGGATGTGGAAAGCCAGCGGTCTAGATCTCTTCGGCTGATCTGACAACAATTGTGCTCCTCCTAAGCTTAGGCGCTTTCTCCTTGACTCGAAAGAATTTCCAAAAGCAAAAGGCCTCAAACTTTGCTT
>JZKD02S2100881.1:36902-48358 GCA_000966675.3 Picea glauca | reverse complement strand
TGTGATTGTCTCACTTTCAGTGATCTTGATATATGCAAGATGTATTGGTATGTTGGTTGTATGCTGTAAATTTTTAAATTTACCTACATGCATCAGTTTTTCAACAAGTAGAACCAATACTTAAGTGGGTGTGGTGCATCCAAAATTTGAGAGGACAGATAACGTGCTTGACCTAGAGTAGTTGTGGTACGCAACAAAAAACTTCTAAGTACTAGATATGACCACTATAAAATTTACTCTAACACCCTCCCATAATGGCCATATTTAACATAGTTGCTTGTCACATAACAAAGCCAACTTATCTGGACCAAGCAAGCTATAAAGAGTGTCTGCAACCCACTTTTTAATAGTGTCAACAATCAGTGAGTAGAAATAAACTGCATGACATGTAACTAGCCTGATTGATGCAGGGCAAGTCACTTCACCAACCATTTGTTTGACTATTGATTCACTAGTGTGAAGAGAGTCAAAGTTGGCTGAAGAAATCAACTCATCTACCATTGATGTGCAGTCTAGTTTGTCCCGTGAACACATCTCTTCCACATCTTAGTAGCACAATTAACTGGAATTTTTGTTCTGCCTTGCTGTAGAAGCACCATTTTGCTGACTTCCATTTATACGATATTCTTTTATTTCCCATAGAGTGTTAAGCTGTCCACTATATCTGGGGAAATTTTATACATATATTTGTGTTGATAGAGAGTCGATTGGTTTTACACCTTATTTTTAATTTCAAGGGATTTTGAAATTTTGTTTTGATTGTTGGAGTATTAAAATTTAATACCCCAATAATATTTTGAAGTCATCAATATCTGTATAATGGTTCCTTTAGATATTATTGACATGTGAACAATGTAACATTCAAATGTAAAGGTTAGGGGTTAGGTGGTTAAAACTTAAAACACTGTAACACCGAACACCTCTATTCAAAGAAAGGCTCCAATAAAGCTCTTAAACTGTTGATCACCTTGAATTTGTAGATAGGTTTGAACTGGATTACCCAAAACCAACTATTATGGGTTTTAAATGAGATTACCCCAAACTGACATATCATGAGTATTAGATTGGATGGCCCCAAACTAAACAGATTCTTGCGACTCAATGTGCAATCTAACATGCAAGTTAGAAAAGGTTGACCAAATAAGGGAAGTATTCATTGCCTAATGCTGAGATTGCTACTCTCAACACTGGAAACCCTGAATTGCCATTAGGCCCAGTACCACAATAAATGATTAATAAACCTTGTGACTAAAATCCACATATTCCCTAGGTTTTCAAAATTCATGTGTCGCCAAAATTCTCAAATCATGCCTCTCTTCTCCTTCTTGGTAAATCTTCTCCACAGAGGGTAGAATAATGAAAAAGAGGTCCAAACGGTACTCCAAAACTCTAAAGGATGTATAGTTGGAGGCGCTTCCTCAACCTAGAGAAGAATGGCTAGGCTGAAGACAGAAAAGAGAAACGGTACTCCAAAACTCTAAAGGATGTATAGTTGGAGGAGCTTCCTCAACCTAGAGAAGAATGGTTAGGCTGAAGACAGAAAAGAGAAGGTAGGCAACATGTGTATTTCTCTTAACCTTTTAATATTAATGAAAAGTACGAAGGGAAGAAAACCCTTAGGGAGTGTGAAGGCTATGTAGTTTATTTAGTGACACAGGACGGTGCTTCTACAGTGAAATAAAACAAGAACACTAGTTTGTTGTGCTACCAATGTGTGGAAATGGTGCATTCAGAGAGCAAACTAGACTCTGCATCAATGGTAGAGTAGCAGAAATTTTCAGCCAACCTTGATTCTCATTCCGCTAATGAGTCAATGGCCAGACAAATGGTTGGTTAAATGGCTTGTTCTACTTGCGGTTCATTTCCAGTTGCTGGCTGTTGATAATACTCAAAAGCATGCTGTAGTCTCTCTTCATAGAGTGCTTGATCTAGATAAGTTGTTTTTGTTTTGAGACAAGTGACTATGTTTAATATGACCATTATGGGAGAGTGTTATAGTCAATATTCATATTTGGTACTTGAGAGTTTATTAAGGTACTCGTGTACTTTTGTCATAATGCCACTTTATGTAATAAAATAATGATGAGGTAATAAGAAAGTTGTGAGACTTGGACTTGGAAAAAACTCGGCCAGCTTTGTGCTTGACAAAACTTGGTTCAAGTCTCAGTGTAACTCGAGAATTAGAAGAAAACTCGAAATACAGCAAAAATTGTGCAAAAATGTAATAATGACATTTCCAATCCATAAAATCTATGAAACAACAATTTATTTATCAATTCATCTCATTGAATATGATAATATTAAATTGATGAGTTTCTTGAGTTTTCGCTGAGTTTCTCAAATATCTAGTGAGTTTTTCTTGAGTTTCCAAGTTTTAGCTGAGTTTCGTGAGTTTTGGAATCATGGTGAGTTTCAAGGTGGTTTTTTGGGAGTACTTGTTTTGGGAACTACTCAGCCAAACTCGTCAAGACTCGCAAGTCTTGGGTAAGTCTCATGACGGTGAGTAATGATATGAGTCTTGTGTTAGCTGAAGTTATGTCATTTGACACTAATTAAGAGGTTATGCGTTGGGGAGTTATGTAATGTACTTAGTGTATGTCTCCCACCTCATAAGTATGACAATGTCATAAGATGTTTGACACATCAATGCTATATCATGATTCATCCCAGTATCTTTTCTCCCTTTTCTGCAAATTGATATGGCGTTATATTTTCATGAAACTCTGACAGATAGGTCCCCAATGTTAGAGTGTAGCTCGGGCAGGTAATTCTTCCACATTAGGGGTGTCTAGTAATGTGGAAGAGGCCCAACTTATGACTAGACAACATCTTAATGGTGGGGACCACTCAAGTCAACTTGAGATTAAGTCCCCACCCTTGGATCAAGATTTTTATGAGAAGATCCTAGGGTCAAGATTACATGAGGGAAGGGCTAGGGTTACAAATAACCTAGCTAGCCCATTCTGTCATCACCTCAAGAAGAAGCTGGTCGACTAGGTAAGGAGGCACTTCCAAGGGAGGTCGAGGGTCATGACAGAAGGAGTCGGAGAACGGGGTCGAGCTAGGGCCAGCATCCAATCCAATCAAGGAGTAAAGGGGCCAAGTCAAGGCCAACAACAAACCCAGTAATGTGAGGCCGAGAAAGGGCTTAGGCATAGACCGAGAAGGCTCTTACTATGCAGGAAAAGGAGGCAGTTGGGATCAACAAGCAAGAATAGGAAAGGAGAGGTCGAGTAGGGTTGGAATATAGACCAGGATGGGTCTATCTAATCGAAGAGGAGCCTGTGAAGAGGCAACAAGGTCGAGCCAAGACCATTGTTAAGCAGAAGCAACAAATAACCTTCAGGAAGAGGAATCCGTACGGGCTATACGGATATCATACAAACTGTACCTTCACCCAGTCAAGAAAGGAACTCTTACCTAGGTCTGAGTATAGCTTGTACACTGTGTTTATTAGTATTTTGGGAGAGCACAAGCAAAAATCAAGTAGTATTCCTGCTACAGTTTTGTTGTATATTCGCCTAAGTGCTACCAGTGAGCACACGGACCCATACAGGTGGTACGGTCCATGCAAATCCAAGCTGGGCGAAAATCTTGTATGCACAGGGCTATTATAAATAAGATTACTCTGTTTTTGATGTCATTTTTACTGATTCTGTATTTTAATGGTGTGGCTGTCATGACTCATAAGGACAAAGGAGACATTGAATGTAGTTTTGATCTGAAAAATATTTAATTTTTCTCAGTTATATTTAAACATGGTATCAGAGCCTTAATTCTGGTAGCCCCAAAAGAAGTGTCAAAGACTTGTGTTGCAGAGATAAGGAACGAAGAAGATCCAAAGGGAGGCCATACCCTCTAACCTCAAGGAGGAAGGAAAAGGAACGTGCAGGGTCGATCTATTCAGAGAGAGAGGCAACAAGTTAGAGCTGAAGAAGCGAAAACTAAGTAACAAGATGGCTACAAACCTCAGATATGAGGACAAACTTGATCGTGCCTCTATCTACATACAATGGAAGTACATAATGAAGAATGCTCTTCAAGAGAGCAAAGTATGGGGGATTGTTGAGAAGAAAGCCAGAGTTCCCACATATGCTAAAGACAAGGACTTACATCAAACTCTAGAAATTAGAGCTCAGAGGATCCTTCTAGATAGAGTGAAGGATCATCTGGTACCAAACATTGGTGAAAAACAAAGAACTCATGAAATGTGGACACATCTGAAAGGGCTGTTTGAAGCGAATCATGAGAGCAGAATCACAGCTCTCAAAGAGAGAATTCAACACACAAGGATGTCTAAAGGGGAAGGTGTTATAGTCTACCTCACCAAAGTGAATCAAGTTCTGGATGAGCTTCTTGCAGTAGGGATGAAATTGTCACCAACTGAGATGGTTCATTCAACCTTGAGGGGCTTCCCAAAGGAGTGGGACTCCTTCATTGTAGGGGTGGTAGCCAGAGAGAAACTACTAGACTGGGAAAGATTATATAACGACTTCTGCCAAGAAGAAATCAGAAGAGGAAGAAATATGAATGAAGAGGAAGAGGAGGAGAACCTCGCCCTCACTTCTAAGAGGGGGTAGGGGCAGAAGAGGATCCACCAACGAAAGGCCCAAGAAATACCTCTCACATGTCCAATGCTATGTGTGTGGAGAGTTTGGACACTTTGCCAGTTAGTGCACTCAAGCCAAGAAGGGCTTTGGTGCAAAAGGGAAAAGAAAGGAGAGCACAGGCTCAATAGAAGTCGAGGACAAAGAAGAGGAAGAGGAGCAACAATTGGCTGCTACAGCTTGAGAATTTTCCCGAATGTTTAAGGACGAGTACACTCTGTTTTTGGATACAGAGGACAAAACCAGGACATGATGGTACATAAATGGCGGGGCCACAAGTCACATGACAGGTGAAAGACTTGCACTTTAGGAGTTCACAAGTCAAGATTCAGGATTTGTGAAGCGTGGTATGAGAGTTAGTGTGCTCTCAATCTCAGCCTTAGAACATCAAGGCTATGTGGTAAGCTTCTTTGGTTGTGGTGTACACATCCGATCAGTTAGAAACCAAGCACCAGGACCACCCGTGATGATAGGCATAAGTGAGAATGATCTATATAAGTTGTGGGGGCGACTTGTTTAAAAACTCACAGAAGAAAGTAATGAGTCTGCTAACCCATGCGTGAGAGAACATGAAGCTATTCAATGGACTCAATTGGAGGAATGGGGATACTCAGGTAATCCCGGTGCAGGTTGTAGCAGATACATCCAGGCAGAGCAAATAGAGTATCCAGACATTGAAAGGATGGGTCTCTCAGACTCAGAGGGAGAATCACATAGTGAGGAGGATCATGGAGGAGGCAACTCCATTGGCAGTGCCTCCCTCGCTAAGAAGGAGTGTTAGAGTGTAGATCGAGTAGGTAATTCTTCCACATTAGGGGTGTCTAGTAATGTGGAAGAGGCCCAACTTATGACCAGACAACATCTTAATGGTGGGGACCACTCAAGTCAACTGGAGATTAAGTCCCCACCCTTGGATCAAGATTTTGATGAGAAGATCCTAGGGTCAAGATTACATGAGGGAAGGGATAGGGTTACAAATAACCTAGCTAGCCCATTCTCTCATCACCTCAAGAAGAAGCTGGTCAACTAGGTAAGGAGGTGCTTCCAAGGGAGGTCGAGGGTCATGACAAAAGGAGTCCAAGAAAGGGGCAGAGCTAGGGCCAGCATCCAATCCAATCAAGGAGTAAAGGGGCCGAGTCAGGGCCAGCAGCAAACCCAGTAAGGTGAGGCCGAGAAAGGGCTTAGGCATAGACCGAGAAGGGTCTTACTGTGCAGGAAAAGGAGGCAGCCGGGATCCGGAAGCAAGAATAGGAAAGGAGAGGCTGAGTAGGGCTGGAATATAGACCAGGACGGGTCTATCTAATCGAAGAGGAGACTGTGAAGAGGCAATAAGGTCGAGCCAGGACCATTGTTAAGCAGAAGCAGCAAATAATCTTCAGGAAGAGGAATCTGTACGGGCTGTACGGATATAGTACTAACTGTACCTTCACCCAGTCGAGAAAGGAACTCTTACCCAGGTCTGAGTATAGCCTGTACACTGTGTGTATCAGTATTTTGGGAGAATACAAGCAAGAATCAGGCAGTATTCTCGCCACAGTTTTGTTGTATGTTCGCCTAAGTGCTACCAGTGAGCACACGGACCTGTACAAGTGGTACGGTCCATGCAAATCCAAGCTGGGCGAAAATCTTGTATGCACAGGGCTATTATAAATAAGATTACTCTGTTTTTGATGCCATTTTTACTGATTCTGTATTTTAATGGTGTGGCTGTCATAAGTACAAAGGAGACACTGAATGTGGTTTTGATCTGAAAAATATTTAATTTTCTCAGTTATATTTAAACACCCAAGGTGTGGGAAAGTGTCCCTGTGTAACTATGCTTAACTTCAAATATGATACTACAATCAGCAAGAATGCTCAAACTAGATGCTTTATTCAACTTTAGTGCTGTAGCTCTTCAAACCATTCTCAGTGACGAATTCATATGGGTTTTACCAGCTCTAATATGTAAAGTCGATATAGTATAGCTTGATGCTTGTAAAAATAATGCGAAAACTCCAACACAAAGGTAAACACGGAGGTTTATTATGTTTGATGCTCTAACAGTTCCAATTGCTAGAAAAGTGCCATGCAAAGGGCCATTCAAATTTTAGTCTAATGCAGATTGATAGATTATGCCATAAGCACTTGTAAAAATAATGACATAACTCCAGTAGAAAGGATTATTATGTTCGATGCTTCAACAGTTCAATTTTCTATTAAAGTACTCATAAATTGCTTAGTTGTGAAAAATGTCAGGTTTTCTCCCACAGATTTGTCCTATTTGGGTTGTGGGCTAATTCCAGTATTCTTGTGCAAAAAGAGAATGTTTGAGAGGCTTAAGCCAAGGGATGAGCTTGTCTTGCTAATCCTATAATATAAAATAATATAATTTTATTATGAAAACAGTTCATTACAAGCCTTCCCTGCTGAACATGCCTTATACTTGAGCATTGCAAAATGGTCCTGCTCTACCAGCCTTTGTTGATGTTTTCAGTTATCCAGAATTAAAACTCTGTCGAGATTATTGCCGTCTTAGAGTTTTGCAACACTTGCTAGAATTTAGTGTGAATTACTCTTGTTTTTCTGCTAATTTTTTGATCTATTAGCTGAGTGAAATTAAAGATACTTGTTTCCCACTCAGTCAGGTCGAAAAGAAACCGTGCTGGACTTAGCAAAGTTTATCGACAAAGGAGTTCAAGTAAAGCTCACTGGTGGTAGGCAAGGTATGTGTTGTTTTGTATCTTTCTGAAGCTATATCTTCTGCTTCTGTTAATGATTGGAAAAAATATGGAATCATAGGTTGAAAGCTGTAATGGCGTGGTAACTGTTTTACAATTATACATAAGTAGATCAAAATTGCATTTGGCTGAGGTAGTTGAAGTATGAAGGTCCTTCTTTGTAGGTTTATCCCTTCTTTGTAACTATCATTGGAATGCTTTAGGCATTATGCATATGTTCTGTTGTTACACTAGTTACACTGAAATAAGCAAGGTGCTCTCTACAGCCCAAGGTGGGGGAGATCTCCATGTGGGTGGGTGTGTCACGTGTAATGCTTATAAACCAAAATGGTAAAAGGTCTATGTCCGAGGTCCAAAAATGGAAAGAACCGACTTTTATTTCTTTTAATTAATTACCAAAACTTAAAATATTAGGCCAGGGATGAATAATTCCACTGATTAGTTTTTATTAATAAGTGCCATATATAAATACATTGATATGACCTTCGGTTTCACAGGTCTGATGACTGTTCCTATTCACCTATGACTTCACATTTCTCAATTACAATATTTACAAGACACCAATCCCTAGGATTAGGTATCTAACATTCCCCCCCTTTATCTGAAGGGATGTTTGTGACTCCAAGCATCTTTTTGAACTTTTCAAACTTTTCTCTTCCAAGCGCTTCGGTGAAGATGTCTGCAATTTGCTCAATTTTGGAACAATGTATCAATTTAATGGTCTTGGCCTCTACATGATGTGAATTAGATGGTCCTTCGTGTTGATGTGGTTTGTTTGATCATGGAATCTAGGATTCTTGGCCAACTTGATTGCAGAAGTGTTTTCAATAAAAAGTGGAGTAGCATTCACTTGTTTCTCCTGCAAATCCTCTAGTATCTTCCTGAGCCACACAATTTCCTTTGTTGCCTTTTTAGCAGCCACATATTTTTCCTCTATAGTGGAACCTGCTTGAATAGACTGTTTAGGTGATCTCCGAGAGATAGCTCTTGATCCAAAACTCACAAGGTATTTTGAAGTAGACACTCCATTCTCCTTATCCCCATCAAAATCTGAAAATGTATGTCCAACTAGTTTGAAGTCCTCCACCTTAGATATTTGAGCCCAAAGTCTCGAGTTCCCTTCAAGTACCTTAGAACTCTCTTTGCAGTACACCAATGTCCTTCACAAGGTTTTTGCATGAACATAGAAAGGGTCCCAAATGCAAATGAAATATCTGGTCTGGTAGTAGTAAGGTAGATAAGACTCCCCACAAGCAGTCTATATTTAGTTGCATCGTCAAATTCATTACCTTTTCATCTTCGCTTCAATTTTTGCTCCATTGGAGTGGAGAGAGGATTACAATTAGCCATGCCAAATTTGTTCAACAATTTGCCTATGTACTTCTTTTGGGAGATGAATACATACTTTGGATTTTGAGTTACTTCAATATCCAAGTAGTAATGAAGATGTCCCATGTTTGTCATGTCAAAACCCTTCTTCAATCCTTTCTTTATGGATGCAATATATGCTTCATTCTTCCCTGTTATCAAAAGATCATCTACATACACCACAAGATATACAACAATTTTGCCAACTTTGTTTAAAAACAAAGTGGCATCATCAAGATTAAAATGCTTGAAATTGATTTTCAAAAGATGCTTAGTAGCTTTTCATACGATGCACAAGGTGTTTGCTTTAGGCCATACAAAGAATTGATGAGCTTGCATACCTTATGTTCTTGACCCTTCACAACAAATCCTTTTAGTTGAGACATGTAGACATTCTCTTTCAAATCTCCATTCAGAAAGGCTATCTTCACATCCATGTGATGAATCTTCCACCTATTTTGTGCTTGCCAAAACCAACAATGCATGAATGATAGCCCATTTTGCTGTGGGGGCAAAGGTCTCCTCATAGTCTATGCCATCTTTTTGTGCAAATCCTTTTGCCACAAGCCTTGCTTTATGTGTGTCAAGTGAGCCATATGATTTGTACTTGTTTTTGTAGACCCACCTGCAACTAATTGGTTTGGTTCTAAATGGAGGATCCACCAACTTCCTTGTTCCATTCTTGATGAGAGCATCATACTCCTTTTGCATAGCTTCTTTCCATTCACCATGAGAAACAACTTCTTCCCAAGTTGGTTTGAAGTTAGTAGATTAATTCATTTCACAATCATATGAAACATCCATTTCTTTGACATCACCTGAATCTGAATTATTTACATCACCTCCATCATCTTGTCTTGTTGAACTTCTGGTTCCCGCCTTTCCAATCTCACCAGGACAAATACTTTCAAGTGTCCTTATGAGCCACTTTGGACATTTCTGTGATGGTCCAGGTTGCTCAACTGCTTGAGATGGTGCTGCATTGCCATCAAGGTTCAACTTTTCAATCCTTAATCACATCATCCTATTGAAATTCATGTTTTGAGGAAATAGCTAGATCTTCTACATGATGGGGAGATGACACTTCAAAAGGAGATTCCAGAGATTGATCAAAGATAGGGATCCGGTGTTCAATATGTGAAATTTCATTATCAAATTCATGATATGTCTTTACATGGGTAAATCTATCAAGATGATCAAGCTGTCGCTCAATAGTCTTGTCATTCTTAATGAATTCAAGAAAAACCACATCTTTGGAAAGAATGAAGATTTTGTTTACTTCATTGTAAAGACGATATGCCTTGGTGGTATTTGAGTACCCCAAGAAGATGCACTTCCAACTACTTGCACCTAGTTTGTTTCTTTGCTCCTTAGGAATTAAGGCGTAACAGATGGAACCAAAAACCTTGAGATGCCTCATCGAAGGAATGTGATTATACCACATTTCATAAGGACTCTTGTTCCCAAGAGCATGAGATGGACTTCTGTTTCTCACATATACTACACACAGAATTGCATCAACCCAAAACATCAACTTTACATTCTTGAAAAATATCATTGAATGTACGATATTCAAGAGTGTCATGTTCATTCTTTCTGCTACACCATTTTGTTTGGGATTGTATGGAACAATGGTTCGATGTTAGATTCCATGTTGGCAAAGATAGCTTTCAAACACATTAGAAGTATCATCAATACATAGATTGGTAATACTAGATTGTCCTTCATTTTTGATCCATACATGAAAATTTTTAAATGTTTCAAATGCTTGAGATTTATATTTCAACAAATAAACCCAGCACATCTTGGTGTAGCCATCAATAAAAGTCATGATATATTTATTACCAAAAGTAGATGCAACAGGCATGGGGCCACACAAATCAGAGTGTATCAACTCTAGTTTTCTACATGCTCTCAAAGTGGAATCATGAAAAGGCTACTTGCCATGTTTACCAAGGATACAAGCCTCACATTGCTTCAAATTCCTTGGAATGATAGGCAAACTAGAAACACCATTTTTCTTCAACATACAAAAACTATCATGGCTAGCATGCCACAAGAGATTGGAAGACAATATACCTTAATCATAGTGAGAAAGGTATGCAAAATTTTGTGCCCGTGCAGATGTCCCTTTCAACTTCAACAATTTGTCATCCTCCCATCTTGTCACGACGACTATGTTGTCGGAGGACCTCTTTATTTCAACTTTTCCATCAAACATGTGAATGGAATGGCCTTGCTCTTGAATGTGCACAAGAGATAACAAGTTCCTCCCCATCTCAAGAAGATAGAGAACATCATGCAAAAGAAAATTTGGGAATCCATGTAAATTGAGTCCGATGGTGCCAATTCTTTCAGGTTTGAGACTGGATCTATTTGCAAAGTATACCGCACCCTCTAGATTGTTATTCAATTCTTCAAAGAAATCTCTTTGGAATGTCATGTGACAAATAACACTAGTGTCAAACAACTAGGCATCTCTCTAAGAATAAAATGAAGTTTTGAACAAATATTAATTTATGCCAATATTGCAATGAGCAACAACAAGATGAGTGGATTCAAGAGCTTTACATTTTTCTTCCTTTGTTCTTGTTCTTTGATCTTCTCCTATGGGATCCTACATGTCTTTGCATCATGTCCATTCTTTCCGCAATGAACATAATGAAGATTAGATCTCTCACCTTGATTATGCCTACCCCCCTGCCTTTGAAATTCTTCTTTCCACGTCCTCTCCTACTATCTTCTCTTCTAGAAGAATCAT
>JZKD02S2100881.1:12481-33627 GCA_000966675.3 Picea glauca | reverse complement strand
ATCAAACTTGATATGTGCAAATTGGAAACTTATTAATTTAATCAAACCTGGAACCTGGAGTCTTATCTTCAAGAACGAATGTTGTTGATTTTCATCCGAGTCTCCTTCACTCAAGTTGACAAGTATTCTCTTCAACCTGTCCCCTGTACTTAAGACAATGTGCTTTCTAGACATAAATCCAAGTTAGAGAATATAGTGCAAATAAACTCTAAAGTCTCAACCTTAATCAATCTAATACTTTGACTAAGTTAGTTTCAAACTTTAACTTTGAACAAAGGTTTGTTTGATAATCATAACTTCAATAGATCAAAATACAACTAAATGTTCATAAGGTCACAATAATGCCATAACAACTAGAGGCATATGAAAACAATCAAACTTGGAGTGCGTTGTTCCTCTGAATGTGCTGGATCTGAGATCCCTTTGGATCTACAATTGTTGCTTGGACTAGAGATCCCTTCTCCTGCAATCACACTCAAAATAGTGATATAGTTTAAACATATCTAAGTACATACCTCTGACAACAGCGACAGACAGTGACACCATCCGGCAACAGCGACAAGCAATGACGAACCCTAAAACTTCAAAGTGCTCCAACTTGCAATCTAAAGGTAACTGGAGATGCACTAGGGTAAGGCGCACTAGAACAACCAAATATTAGGCCCAATGTTTCACAAAAACTTTACTGCAACTGGTGCTGCAACTGGTACTGCAACTGTTGTTGCAATTGGCACTGCAATTGTTGCTGCAACTAGCTTGGAAATGGGGGAAACTGAGGATCTTCCTTCTAGTGGTTAGACTGTTACGAAGGAAACCAGCTTTGATACTATGTTGAAATTTTGGTATGCTTGTTTAACCATAGACAATGTCATATCATTATCACCCAACCATAGGCATTCACATATGCCACCCCCAAGCACACTAACCTTTACTTAGAATAATTTCGGCAAGCCTACTCTAGAACCAATAGATAAACCCTAGTTACTAACTGCAACAACAACTCAAGAAAAGTAGAGCGCTCCTTCTCCAACGGTAACGCACAAGAGAGAGAGTCTCCATATTCACAGAAGAAGTACCATACGCAACTGTAGCAGCTGCAACTCCACTACTCTCTCTCTCAAACTTGCGCCATACTTAGCAAGAATATCACCAAGAATATCACCAAGAAAATCACCAATAGAGAGACCAAGACCAAGAGATGACCATGCGCCCTTATTCCTCCTTGCAACTGCAGTTGCAACTCTCCACAAGACTTGCACACTAACTAGGTGTACAAATGAGCTAAAACGTCCTCTATTTATATTAATCTGTCCAGTGACTTTTCTGGCTGGGCTGACCTGACTTTCTGGTAATTATATTTTCTGTTTATCTTTTTCCTGTGGAGCCGACTTGTATTTCTGTTTAATGGTTCACTTGCTTCCAGAATATTCTATTCTAAGTCATAGGTTACATGTGGAGGTTAATACCTCCCGCAACTACCAAAACATCAACATTAAGAACCCAGGGCACAACTCATAAGGAGTTGAGCTCGATTATCGCGATATTTTGGTGAAATACAGAGCCCACCTCGACTAAACAGGTATAAAGATAGGTGCCGAAGCTTGGATAAATGCTCGGTCATATGTCTCTCTTGTAGCCACTATGATGGGATCCCTCACTAACTGAGATGAGATTGGGCAGAGAAAATGCTCGGGCATGGCAATGCTGTTGAGCCTCGACTTTGTCCCTTGGTGGGAAACATGATGACGCTTAGGAGAGTTACAGAGCTAAAGAAGAAATTGAGGAAGCTTGTGAATTTTAACATCGATGAGGATGCATGTAGGATTGGGCTCTTCAATTAGATTTCAATACACTCACCTGGATTTGGGGTTTTAATTCAAGTATACGAAGGTGAATGGGTGTGGGCAAAGGATAATAACCTGCTGGGAAAAGGTCGCGTGAGGGAGAAGGGAAGCAGGATGCCAATGGATTTCATAATACCAATGATTTCACTGATAGGAACGATCTTTCTCTCAGTAGATATGCCAACGGGTTCACTGTCAAAAACGGTCTTCTCTCAACAAATTCTAATAGGTTCACTGATAGGAATGGTCTTCTCTCAACATATTCTATTGATTAGGGTTTCCTTGAAGTGGACATGTTAAGTGGACTAGGTCTAAGACGACTAAGATGACTGCATGTGCCCGTGTATTTATGAGTTTTATATTTGAATATTTGATGCGATGTGGTTTATTCGTGGTGACTAACCCTAAAGCTTGTCTTGTAGATGAACACATCCTAAATACTGGGAGATGCTGTTGAGTATTTGAACGTATTAATGATCACCACACCAAACTCATGTATGGATTCTCGAAGTTCATGCCCGTGCCACCCACGTTGCCTAATTTTCCTTGCAGAATGAACCAAGTGTATCAAGCTTCGTTGCATAATCCAGAAGTAGAGTTAGTAATGTTAAGACTACCATCATGCTCTCTCCATTGAATTCAAAGCAAAAATAATTAAATTGATATGCATAGGTGAACGAATCCTTGGCGTGAAATACTGTTGATCGTCCTGGAAGTGGGGATGCCCTCTTTACGCCCCCTTTGGAAAAAGGAAATCTAGTCTCATTGCCGCTGTATCTAACTATATGAAGTACAATGCCTACGACTTGGAGCTCACAAAGGTTTCAGACAGCTCCGAGCTATGTATGTTGTTCTTACAAATTACCAGCGGAAATGGGAGAGGACGAAGAAGCTCCAGAGATCATGGAGTTATCAAAAGAACACCACGCCCCTGATACCACTGTCAAGCCATGGATGAATAACTCCACACATTTGGTTTTTATTAATAAGAGCCATATATAAGTACATTGATATGACCTTTGGTTTCACAGGTCTGATGACTGTTCCTATTCACCTATGACTTTTCACATTTCTCAATTACAATATTTACAATATTTACAATATTTACAAGACACCAATCCCTAGGATTAGGTATCTAACATAGAAAAGATAAACTAACATAGATCCATATTAACCTCGTATCTTTTAAGTGACAAGAAGTTTGTACCTTGTCTTTTTTGGATCCCTCTAGATGCTCAATAGATCCTTTTTTGAAATGGATCTATGCTAGTAGTAAATTGGTTGAGTTTTTGGAATCTGATTATACACTGTACTATGGAGCTAAATTCTAATTAAGATCTCTCTTGGATGCATGATTATGAGTAAAATGGCAGTCCAATTTTGTAGCTCCATTGAATTAATATACCTAAACATATATTACCATTATTACCATTATGTGATAAATGTCTTAAGAAAATGATGTCATAATGTCAGAGTGATTCATATTCATTGTTGATAAGTCATCCCACTTTATTAAAGGACATGACTTATAAGTTATCACTTGTCTTTTGTATTTATATGCGCTATTGTCATTCAATGTAATCATCCATTATTTGTTGTTTCAATATAATATATACTTCATATACATTTGTGTGAGCTATGTGTGCCACTTCTGTCATGCTTTATGTGCAACTATGTGGAAATATCAAGAATCTGTGCTCAAGACAAATTCCCAAATTTCACATCGATACTTGAGGTTCCCCGGATCTGTTTCCTGTTAACTTTCAGCCTTATGACTGAATCTGATATATTAATTACAACAGCATATATTTCATTTCTGTCCAACCAAAATCACTAGGAAGGCCGAGAATAGAAACGCCGAAATGATGCACTTCGAAGGGAGAAGATTTAAAGCCCTAAGGGCTCAATCCCGTTCACAAGTCAGATCTGGAAACTACTTTATAACAGAGCATTTATTACAGCCCTAAATCTGCCCCTTCAGTTCCTTCTTAGCTTGTTAAATCACTTAACAAATCTGTTAACCGTTCATGATAAATCAACATACTAAACAGTCCTAGAAAATACTCATTAACATAAGAAGATAAGAAGCATAAGTCTGATTTTCAGATCTGCAATGCACAATATTTGGACAGCAAGGGTATACTTCATATTACAACATAATGAAGATACATGTACATACCATAGGTGTTGATATTATGGTAGCTGCGGGAGGTATTAACCTCCACGTGTAACCTTAGTCATCTGGTTCGTGTTCGTGTTTGAATTCGGCGAGCTTGAAGTTCGCCAAAAATTCGACAGTCAAATTTTTGGGGATAAAATTCGGCATTAATTTCGACATAGTACAAAATTTGAAAAAATAAAAAATATATATAATAAAATTCGATACTCTTATTATAAGTTTATCATACATCTCATAGAAATGAAAATAGCATACCAACATGATTAATCATGAAACATACACATCGACTTCTTCAAAAGCTAAAAACATATTTATGAAAGTTTGAAACGTAGCATTAAAGACATGAACATAACATTAAAGAGTTTTACAAAAGTCAGCATGCAAAAAGAAAACTAGGACAGGAACACAAGTTTCATTCTTGATGTTCCTGTGGCCTACTTGTTACATCAAAAAGCTCTATGTCCTCAAGAGCACTAGGGGCAGTAAAACCACTAGAAGCATGATCACCACTGAATTCAGCACTAGCTGAGGTTCTATCACTCTCAATGCCAAGATTATCTCCGAAATAAAAAAGGAAAGCAACGAAATAAAAAACGACACTGACAAGAGATTATTTCCTCGCGGGGATTTTCACCTAACTTTTCAAACGAACTAGAACTTGATCGAACCCTAGATGAATTTAATCGATTAAAATCGCGATTTTGTTCGGCATTGTGTTTGAGTTCGAGTTCACCATTAAGTTCGATGAACTTGAACGATTGAATTCATGCCCATAAAAAATTCGTCGATTTTCGAATTTATTCAATTAAAAACGACGGACCCGGTGACTAAGCATGTAACCCTGACAAGAATAGAATATTTCGGGAAGCAAGAAGAAACCCTAAAGCATTGGACATAACCCTAGAAGACAAGTCGGCTAAAGGAAATATTTAATATTGAGTTTTTAGCCTCCAGAATGAGAAGTCGACCCAGACAGCTAAGGAGGAGAAATATAAATATAGGAGGCCAAAGCTCATTTGACACACACAGCTCGCAATTGCAGAAATTTAGTTGTGCGCAAGTCTGGAGAGTAGCTGCAGCTGCAACTACTGCAACTTGTAATTTCGGTTTGGACTTTTTGCTTGGTATGCTAACTCTGGAGAGTGATAGGCTATTAGGACTAGGGTTTGCTTCCAAAATTATTCTCTGTCAAGGTTAAGGTGCTGGGGGTAGTTTCGGCCTATGGTTGGGTGACAATATTTCTATATTGTCTATGGTTAAACGAGCACACCTATTATTTCTAACAGGTTATGGGCTCACACTATCTTCGGACAGTCTAACCACTGGAAGATAGATTGGGAGGATTTGCTCAGTTATAGTTGCAGTTGCAGTCAAAGTTTTTGCTGCAGCAACAAAACCCTAACCCTCTTGTTGAGACACCTTAAGTGAAGAGATTGACCTAATTTCTGAATAGCCTAGTGCACCGTAATCTAGCGCACCTCCTGGTACTCTCAGCAAGCTAAGACGTCAAGTTTGAGTTTTTGGTCAAAGTTAAAGGTTGACCAAGTCAAAGCAGTCATGACCTACTTTATGAAGTCAGAAAATAAGTTAGAAGGGGATTCTAACTTTAGAGCATGGAAGACAAGGATTGATCTCATCCTTACCAATAATTAAGTGTTGGATATCATGAAAGGAAAGATCGTGGAACCACAGTTTGAAGAAGGAAAAGAGAAGGAACCTCGGAACGTTGCAGTTATGGAGAAGTTCAAAGACAATGACATCAATGGCATGAGTATCATAGTGGACTCTGTAAAAGACCACTTGATACCCTACATCTTTCATCTTGACTCATCTAAGAAGATGTACGATGCCCTAACTAACCTCTTCTCAGTTAGAAACATTGGACAAGTAATGAGTTTGAAGAATGAGCTCCGTGACATGAAAATGAATGACGATGACATCATACCTTGTGAGAATCTCTCAGTTAAGAGATCAACTACAAGCTATTGAAGAAATGATTTCAGAGAAGGAACTGGTAAATATAGTACTCAATGGTCTTCCCAAGACATGGGATGCATTTGACGCAAGCATGAACACAAGAAAGGAGTATCCCACATTTGAAGAACTTTGGACTTGCTGTGCACAAGAAGAATCAAGGATTAACGCAAAAGAGAAATCCCAAAAGAAATACCATGATCAAGCTTTCACAACAAAGTTCAAGAATTTCAGGAATAAGAAGAAGTTTGGCTCAAGGAAGAAACCAAATCAAGAAAATGATATGTCAAAGATACAATGCTTCAACTGTTGAAAATATGGTCACTATAGAAACCACTGTCCTGAGTTAAAGAAAAGGAAGGAACAGACGAAGCAACATTTGCCGAAGAAAGGGAACCCTCAAAGAAAGTCAAGCGGGATAAAACAAACTTCTGCTTCTAAGTCAATGTAACAATATTCTTCAAAGCCCTTGTATATATCATGTTTACATAGTTCATGTACATATCATGTATATCTATTTCTTAGAAGAAAATATGTTCAAGGGAAACAATACCTATGGAAGAATAAAAGGATAAGGGTTGCTATTAAAATGACTACAAGTCAAGCAATACACATGAAAAGATGAAGTGTGTTGATAGTCTTTGGTAACAATTCCTGTGGAAGCTATTATATAAGTAACAACTGCTAGATAAGCCGAAATTAGAATCAAACCCGAAGAGACCCAGAAGAAGTCAAAATAGAGGAAATTAGAAAAAGACTTGTGACACCTTGCAGAAGGCAATAATAATGCAGATGGAAGCGTGGACTATCTTAGATGGAGGGAGATGATTACAGAATTCCAAAAGAAGAGCATGCATTCATGCATGAAGCAAGGATTAGGAGGGAGCTAATCCTAAATAAATGAAGCAAGGATTAGGAGGGAGCTAGTCCTAAATAAGATCTATTGAGGATTATGAAGTATCTATCCATGTTCCCATTGAAAGTAGCAGCCATGAAAAGCAACACATGTTCAGTTTGACTTTAGAAGAAGTCTTCTTCGAAAAGATGCCTTAAAGTATCCTTGGTTATCCATCTACATCCATGATCCTATGATGAAAAGAAGAAGTTGGAATCTTCAGGGCATTGAATCTATAGAAGACTCCATGGATCCAAGAGCTAAAGAGAAACACGAGGAAGAACATGAAGATTCCAAGAGAAAAAGAAAAAGCCAGAACAACCAGTTATTATACCGAAAATCACAAAGACTACCAGCTTGGTTTGAACTCACTAAGAAGCAATCGATCCGAAGAAATGGAAGTTATGATAAAGAACAATGTGAAAAAGACTTTTGAATGGAAGCATTGCAAGATTCAGAGGTTCTTCCAGAAAGAGGGAGAAGACTATGACAACAACTTGTTGCAGATATACCTCTTGTAATATCCATGGATTGGAATTTACATGTAAAAGACTGTTCTTCCCAATAAAGTAAGTGTGAAAGAAGCGTATACCAGAAAGAGACCCATGTATGCAAATATAAGAAGACCTTGTATGGATTCAAACAACTTGATGCAGAGTATCTCATATACAACAAAAGCATGGTGAAAACTTTCTATGATAGAGATAGTGTATCAGAATAGTTACTCAAAAGTTCGGGATGATGGAGTGCTAATCCATGGCAAACTCTCATGATGACAGAAGAAGTGCTACTTGGATATGTTTCAGTTTGAGTCTTGCCACGATGTCATGAGCTAGCAGTAAACAAAAGTGCTGAATTTGACCATGATGTATTGTAATGATTAGAGCTATATAAAGCCTTAAGAGAAAACCAGTGTTCCATGATAGACCGAAGTACATTGAGATCAAGCATTACATTCTCCATGATGAAGTCCAGAAAAGAGAAGTGGTTCTCCAATATATCTCCACGGATGAGCAGATAGCAGACATTTTGGTAAAGCCTCTGTCAAAGATGAAAAAGTTTGCGTACTTAAGAAACAAGCTGGGGCTCGTGGAGATGACTTCCTTATTGAAAAAGGAAGAGATTACTCCTAGGTTGGGAGGGAGCATTGATGTGTTATTGATTTATGGAAAGTCATTTTTTAGTTCGAAAAATGGTCTAGGATGAGCAATGCCTTTCCAGTTCGGAAAGTGGTTTGAGATTTCTGACGATCATGCATTTTCCAATTCGGAAAATGGTCCAGATTGGACAGTCATTTTCGTAATGAAAATAGTTCGATAGATTGCTAATGTACCATAGACAACGATTCCCCTTGTGGCCAGTGTTGGGGAATGGTCTAGGATAGTCATTCTTCTTGGTAGTCACTCTGAGTAGTGGTCAAGTAGAATGGTCCGCCTCGCCGGGCAATCATTCTTTCGAAGTTCACAGTTGTGAGCAATTTCTTATGGGATGGATGATACATCAGATGGATGTGAAGACAACTTTCCTTAATGGGATCATTGAGGTAGAAGTGTACATAAAGCAACCTCAGGGATTTGAGGTAAATGGGAAGGAGTCCCATGTTTGCAGGCTTAAGAAAGCCTTGTATGGACTCAAGCAGGCATTGAGAGCATGGTATTCTAGGATAAATGTATATCTGCAAAGTATGGGCTTCACCAAAAGATAACTAGATCCTGACTTATTTTATATATTTTTTGGGATTGATCTATGAACTTAGTTGCATTCTAGAAGTGGTGTGCTAGGGTTCAAGAGCCCCTAAATCACATCAAGAGGGTCCTAAGGAAGTGCACGCTAGGTGGGAGGGCATGGTTTGTGGATTAAAATATCATTTTTTCTTTCTAAAACAGATTGAGACCTAATTTGAGAGGATAGAAGCCTATAATGTTAAATTTTACCCACCCAACACCCGGTAAATTATTTCATAGCCAATACCTTGCTGTAATAAACTTATTACTGCAGATTTACTGACTAAAAAACATAGTCGAGTTTTAATGATCTAAATAAATAAATCAGTGGAAGCAATAACCAGGAAACCACAATTATGCACACATATTTTCTGGGTAAATACCCATGGAAAAACCCCCAAGGGAAAACTAGTACCTTGATGATTATATTATAAAATCTGGGCTCCCATCATGAGAAAATGGCTCAACTGAGGAAAAAATACAAAGCAACAAAATAACTTATCACACCTCAAGATTTGTCCTTTAATCTTGATGGTTGCTACTCCTTTGCTACCCCATGCTTCCTTACTCAAACCTTGCCCTTGCGTCCTTCTCCACCCAATACAATGAGATCTCACTATCTCACTTTGTGTGTGTCTACTCCTCTCACCTTAGTTGCCTTTTATGATGTTGAGTTTACCCTAAATTCAAAACCCTAGATCTCTAAAGTGATCAATGGCTGAGATTAGATCTCATCAACACTTTAGATCAATGGCTAGGATTTAATTTAATTCACTAATGCCAAAACTTAGGCATTTAATTAAATTAAACTCAATTAATTATAAAAAGTCATTCACTTTAATAGTTACTTTAATAAAGTGAAATCCCTAAGTCTTGAGAGGTATTAATGGTGACTTCCACATGTTAGACACAAAACCAATGTGGAAGTACTTGTCTGATGCTACAAACATCAACACTCTCTTAGCGAGGAATATACTTCTCTAAGAGCTACCTGGAACTGGTTCTCCTTCCGACCATGGCACAATGTTGCACACATCATCCTGCACACTGGCATTCCTCCAACCCTGTTGGTTAGCTGCTCCTTGAATACTGGAAGTCTCGAAATCGATGACACTACACTAGGTCTCTTGACAGAATTGGAAGGGACTAACTCCCTCTTCCCATCTAAAGGTTGACTCCCCACACTGGAACTCTGTGAACTTTGCTCACCCTTCGGAGCCTTCTACTCTTTGTCCTCTGCCAATGACATCGATCCATGATCCAAGATCCCCTTGGACCCACTAACAGGATTTCCCTGCAACATGTATACCTTGCCTTCTCTGACACCAATGCTTAGTGCTGTAGTGTTCCTGACTTGGCTAGTTTGGGAAACTTTGCTAATGTGTGTGTATGATTAATTGTTTACAACATATATATTGAGTATACAGATGGTAAATGAGACAAAATACTATAAATCATATATTATGATATCTCCGGAGTACAATGCCGAATGCGGCTGACAATAAAATAAATCACTCGGCTAGATCAATGACAAAAGGATCTTAGCCGAAATACAATAAGAAAACTAAAATGATAATACCTGATGATTGTTGAACACTGTGGGATCAATGGATTGTCTGCAAGCTATGGCAGCTCACGCGGTAACTACTGCAAGTTCGGAAAGTTTGCCCGGGTGGTTAGATCTCTCAGATCGGTCTGGAAACTATCCCAAACAGTGCGCCCTGCTGTCCCTCTTAGTCCTTGTGACTGACCAGCCCCTCTGGTGGTGTGTTTGGACCCGGATGGATCCCACTAGGGGAATGCGCCCCTCTACTACTGGAAAAATGCGTCCTAGTGATTCCACCGTCAGAATCGGTTGAGATGTGTCTCAAGCTAATTCTCCTGGCCTACTGTGAAATGGGTCAGAAGGGTTTCCTTGGATCTGATCTAATGATCGCTCGGGTACCCTGAATGTGTCCTCCCCAAGTGTCGCACTCCCAATGTCCGAAAAATGCGTCCCTGATGATTCCCTCGTTGGAATCTGACGAGAAACCTGGCAAAAGATGTGTATGGCTTGCCTCTCAAATGGGTCAGAGGGGGATCTCTGAACTCTCCCCGAGTGGGTCAAGTCGATCCACCAAACCTCCTCAAAAGTTGCGCCCTCTCCCTGAACAAGTGCACCCCTGCTGCTGAAGATTGATGGAAGACCTGTGTGATCACTCCAGTGACTAGGGTGTGTCTCTCAACACCGAAATCAACCATTGGTGTATTCCTTTTGGAATCCACTGAGCTACCTCTCCTGAGATGCGCCTTTCTCCTCAATGACGAGTCAAAATCTGCATAATGATGAATTAGGTCGCTGTACCTTCTCTTATAGTTGCCTGAAACCCTAATTCGCTGTTGACTTCTAATTTTAGCTCATCTGTTCTATTTTTAGCTCAAGTTGGCTTAAAAGCGCTTTTAGCCACTTTTAGCTCAATGTCACTTTTTGATTATAACACCTTTGACTGAGATGACCTCTAGTAACCCTATTTACCCCTTTTTGGCCCTGGCTATACTCTAACGAGGCTGTTTAGACCATTAAGCCTCCTCTCTAGAGCTCCTATTTGGAAAGGGACATTACAGTCCTCCCTTCTTGAAATTGCTTGTCCTCAAGCAATACCAATCCAGGGTTCTGCAACACCTGCTTGCTCTCCCAAGTAGCATCCTCTATGGGATGCCCCTTCCATTTGATCAAACACTCTCCGATGACCCTGCTCCTTAGTTTCCATCTCGGAACTCCAGTACCTCCTCTGGAACCAACTCCAACTGTCCCTCCTCGTCCAATGGGGGAAGCTGCTCTGATGTGTTGATGAACTGTCACACTGCTTTCTTGAGGCAAGATATGTGGAACACGTTATGAATCTTGCTCCCCTCTGGAAGCTCTAGCTGATAGGCAACCTCACCTAGCCGGCGCATGATCCTGTAAGGTCCATAAAATCTAGGCTTGAGCTTCTCGGTCCCACTCTTCTTAAAAAATGATTGTCTGTAAGGTTGGAGTCTCAAGAAAACCAAATCCCCAACCTCAAAGCTGAGCTCTATCCTGTGCCTGTTCGCACTCATCTTCTGCCGATTCTATGCTGTTTGCAGGTTTTCTTTTAGCAATTTGAGAACCTCCCGACTCTCTGTGATCCAATCCTTAACCTTGGGAGCTCTGCTCTCCCTGAAAACCAAGTCTATCAAAGTGGGAGCATCATACTCGTATAATGCTTGGAAGGGTGTCATACGAATGGACATGTGGAAAGTGGTGTTGTAACAATGCTCTCCTAAATGCAACCACCTGACCCATGTTCTTTGCTGCCCACCCACATAGTTCCTCAAATACTCTTCAACCCACTTGTTGACGATCTCTGTCTGACCATCTGTCTGAGGGTGATAGCTGGTGTTGGGTGTTAACTCGGTCCCCACCAATCTACACAACTCCCTCAGAATGTCCCAATAAACCGACTGTCCCTGTCGCTGATGATGTTCCTCGGCAACCCATGAAGTCTGAAGACCTCTTTGAAGAATAACTCGGCTACTTGAACTGCGCTATACTGTGTCGATATGGCATAGAAGTGAGCAAACTTGGTCAATCTGTCGACCACTACATAGATGTAGTCCTTACCCTGGACCTTGGGTAGGGATGTGATGAAGTCCATCGAGATGCTCTCCCATTTCTGCTCTGGAATGGGAAGTTGCTAAAGTAGCCTTGTTGGAAGCGTATGCTCTGACTTGTTCTGCTGGCAAGTCACACACTCACTGATGTATCGCATAACGTCTTGTTTGAGGCCCTTCCATGAGAACCTCTCTCTGATCTTCCTGTAGGTTTTGAAAAACCCCTGATGGCCTGCTAGTGATGAATCATGAATTGCTGCGAGGATCTTCTTCTTGAGCCCAGAATTTGGTACCAAGTAGATTTCGTCCTTGTAGAATATGACATCGTCAATGACCTTGTACCTGTCATCCTGAATCTGTCCATCCATATTCTCGCAAGTGAATTGGTTCTTGGAATATTGCACTAACAAGTGGGATTTCCAATCCGTTGAAATCTCCATCAAAGAATATGCCGCATGTCTTCTAGATAGCGCATCGACCATAATGCTCTTCTTCCCCTTGACGTACTCTGTCGAAGTCGAATGCCTATACCTTCGTTACCCATTTTTATTGGCGCTCACTGAGGTCCTTCTGCTCAAGGAAATACTTCAAGCTATTGTGATTTGTTTTGACCGCGAATTTGCTGCCCACCAAATATTGCCTGAATTTGGTCAAGGCATGCATGATTGCCAACATCTCCTTGTCATAGATGGAGTACAACCTCTCGGGCTGACTGAGCTTCCTGCTGTCAAATACAATGGGGTGTCCTCCCTGCATCAAAACTGCCCCGATGCCCTCGCTGGATGCATCAGACTCTAATACAAATGGTAGAGTGAAGTCTGGTAATGCTAACACTAGGCATGTGCCCATGACTTCCTTCATGTGATCAAAGGCTTTTTGTGACTCATCGGTATAGACGAAAGCCCCATGCTTGGTGAGATTCGTCAGTGGTGCTCCTAGTTGAGAAAAACCCCTGACAAACCATCGGTAATAGTTGCATAACCCGAAGAAGCTCCTCAACTTTGTCACATTCCTAGGTGTTGGCCAATCCAGAATGGCCCTGATCTTCTCCTGGTGTACTTGTACCCCCTATGCACTGATGATGTGGCCCAAGTAAAGTAGCTCTGTCATATTGAACTCAGACTTGGACTCTTTAGCGTATAGTGACTGCACCTCCATGATGCTCAATACCTCTTCCAAGTGCCTCATATGCTCTTGCCATGTCTTGCTGTATACCAAGATGTTGTCGAAGAAAACCAAGATTGATTTCCTCAACTGATTCCTGAATATGTGTTTCATGCAAGACTGAAATGTAGCTGGTGCGTTGGTTAGCCCAAATGTCATAACCAAAAACTCGAAATGTCCAAAGTGACACCAAAGTACCATCTTCTCTATGTCCTGCTCTCGGATGCTAATATGATGATACCTAGAGCATAGATCAATCTTCGAGAAGAAAACTGCCCCATGCAGTTCATCCATCAACTCGTCAATGCGAGGGATAGGATACCGATTCTTGATGGTTTTCTTGTTCAAGGCCCGGTAATTGATGCACATCCTCATGGTACCATCCTTCTTCAGAACTAAGACACTTGAAGAAGCAAATGGACTGCTGCTAGGTCTGATGTGTCCCATCTCTAGCAATTCCTTAATTGCTTTCTCTATCTCATCCTTGAACCTCCTAGGATGACGATAGGGGGGTGTGATCATAGGTTTGGCCTCCTCCTCTAACTCAATGGTGTGCTCAAAACCCTTGTTAGGTGGTCTCTTGGTGGAATCGACCCAAAAACTTGATGATGTCGTCCCAACAAGTCCCTGATCTCTGTATGACACTGTTGTCGACCCTCTGAATCCTTTCGTGTAGTGATCAAGCACTCTGCGAAATATGCTACCTCCCCATGTCTGAATATCTTCTCCATCCTCTTGGCCAAAACTGTCCTGGGTGCTCCCGTTGACTTGCCTCTCAAAACAACCCTCTTCTCGTCACTGTCTCTGAACCCCATCTCCAAGGTTTGGTAATTGGTGGTGATTTTGCCCAAGGTGATCATCCACTGGACTCCCAATACCACATCTGTGTCAGATAGGTTAACCACATAAAATGTGTCTCTCACTATGTAGTTGCCTAACTTTATCTCCAAGACTACAACTTTGTCTAGACACTCCACTATATGGCCATTTGCTACTACAACATCAAACCCCTCAAACTCCTCTGTCTGAAGTGCCCGTCTCGATACCAATGAAGCATCGATGAAGTTGTGGGTGGCCCCACCATCTATTAGGGCGATTGCCCGTTGTCCCTGAATAGTCTCTTTGATCCGGAGGGTATCATACCTGGGAACACTAGAAAGGGTCGCTATGACTCCTCCCTTTGCTGGTTTTCGTCTGTTAGCCTTCTCAGGAGGCTGTGGAACTACCGGTGGGTGGGCCCCTACCGGTGTCGGTGGTCTAGGGGGAGGCTGCTCCTCTACCTGTGTTGACTCCTCCTCTGAGCTAGTGGATCCACTATCATGCTCCTCCTCCTCACTGTCCACACTGTCTACTGCCACCTCAATATAATGAATCTCTCTCTTGCCCATGCACCTGTGGCCTGGGACCCAAGGGTCTCTGTAGCTGAAGTAGAGCTTCTTCCTCATAAGCTCTCGCCTCGTCTCATCATCCAGCTTCTCCTTGCCCTTCCATTCTCTCTGGAATGGCTTCCTGTCTTGGTCCTTCTGTGGTACGAAGGGTTTGGAAAAGGGTTTAGTCTTTGGCACTGAAGTCTGCCAAATATCGAGTGCGTAAGATGGCATCCTGCAATGTGTGAGGCCTGTATGCCTTCACCCATCCTCCCAAGGGCTCTGTGAGTCCCTCTGACATGATCAACCTGGGCTATGATATATTTGTCACGACTCACTGCCACTGCTACCCGCTGAAACTCCGTGATGAATGCCTTTGCTGTGCCAGTTTCTCTCAACTGGGCTAGATCCCTAAAGTGGATCTTGAAATCCCTCCTGTCAAACTTGTCCATGAGTCTCTCTGTGAACTCCCTGTAGGAGGTGATGTGACTGTGTTCCAACGTCACCAATCCATGATGCCACCACTCGTGTGTCTGACCCTCCAAGTGTAGGGTAGCAAAACTGATGGCCTCTATCTTGGTCATCTGGTTGAGCTTGTAGTACGTGTTTAGCTTTTGTACCCAAGCTTGCATTTGGACGATCCATCAAAAGAAGGTATGGTGAGTTTACCAAGTTTTCGAATGAAATCAATGTTATGCCCCTGCTGCTGCTGCTTTCCTCCTCTCTGTGGCTCTTTGGGGCGATTCTTGAGTCTGAGTCCACAATACTCGACGAGGGTCATGTCCTGATGGAAGTCATGACCCAATGCTGCATACTCCCTCCTATACTCTGTAATGTCCTCTGCTTGAGTGGGCGACCTCTGTGCTATTGACTGTTGTGCTGCTGCTGGGGGTGTCCTCTGGAAACTGGTGAACAATGGCTTGGGAATCCTACTTGAAGAGGTGTATGTGCGAGTAGGAGACCGGGGTCTACTGCCTGCCCCTAAGTTCCCCTGTGCTGCATGTGGGGCTTGTGTGCCCGGGGTGCCCACTTTAGCCAATCTATCAACCATCTGCGCCAAGGACTGAGTCATGGCCTGCTGATTGACTACCAGATTACCGATTACCTGCATGAAGGTTGCCTCTGGGTCCATGGGGGCCTTATCACTGCCCTCTAGTCTCTCATATCTGTTTCCTAACATCCTCTCTGCCTCATGCTCAGCCTCACGCTCTACCCTTCTCTCTGCTTCCCTCTGTGCCTCTTCCTCTTCCTCTTCCTCTGAGTTGGGAGGAAAAGGGGGAAAATCAGGTCTAAGTCTTCCCTCCTTGCGTCTGTTGTAAGTGACATATTCGTCACCTACGTTCTCATGGCCCCCTGGGTCCTTTGTTGCACTCATCGTCTTTAGTCACAGGCTGGCAGGACTAAAGCTCTGATACCATTGTAATGTTCCTGACTTGGCTAGTATGAGAAACTATGCTAAATGTGTGTATGATTAATTGTTTACAACATATATATTGAGTATACAGATGGTAAATGAGACAAAAGACTATAAATCATATATTATGATCCTTGTTTTAAAAACCGGTCAAACCGGAACCGGAACCAGCCGGTTTGATTGGTTAGTTGAGTGAGCGGTTCGAATTGGGACTGTTTCCGCCTTATACACACCTAGGAGACGTGGAAGAAATCTTCAATCCACTCGGTGTGTTCTTGGGGGCAAGTGAGAGTTAAGGTGTTGTCACCTAATCCTCAATTCCTCCGTCTAGGCCAACTCCTAGCGAAGCCAAGGGGGATAGTCCCTAACAAAAATACTATGGCTTGATCTAAGCTAAGTACAAAAAATATAGATCTAGGAGTTTATTACTTTTAAACAATCAACCTTAAACTGATAAAACATGAAGTAAACATTCACCACGATATATAATCAATAAGCATATACTTGTATCAAAAGGACATTGAGAAATAATTGTTAGATGCAAGTTTCATTTAAATTAAATAGATAACCAAATTGAAAAATGAAGCTTGTGGCTTTGTTGAATATGAAAATTGAGACCAGTGCCTTAAAGTGAATCGTGGGCAATGTAGTTCGTGTGTTTTATTAGGGTAAATTGATGTTTAGTTAATGAAATGGTTTGGGCCTCTTTGGAGGTTAACTCTTTGTTTGGAAACTTGCGGAGAGCTTTACCGAAACCCAATGGTCTCACCAGTAAAACTCACTCAAAGTGCTGGATGTCCAAAACGGGTTGGAAACCAGGTCCCGAGACGACCCGCCTTACTTCGCAGGCCATTTCAAGGCGTTTTTTCGTGCATTAAGTTAACTACTTTAGAGGTTGTCCTAATTAAACTATCAACCACTGACCATCACAACGTGTATGAAACTTATTTTTAGTAGATCGAGACTAGCTCGCAACTGGAAGGGTCAGGAACCACACTGTGAGCTGAGGGGAATTTGTTTATTTTAAAACAAGAAAATAAATGACTGAAATGAAAAGTGAGACTAATTACTAATCCACACTGACCAGGCCTCTTGCGAGGAGTTGAGGGGATGGTTTATTTGCCAAATTGAAATTGCGGAAAATAAAACTAGTCTAGCAATTAGAGTTCTAATTTGCAAAAAAGGGAAAACTAATCCATACTGATTGCAGTGCTTTGTGATGGATTAAAGATTACTTTAGCTTACTTTAATTAATAAAAATCAAATCTAAGCTAAAACTTGCAAAAATTGACACCACCACTGAACACACCATTCCCCTAGGGGGAATGAAAAGCAAGAGCTTGTAGTCCCACTGATTTTATTAAGATCTTGCACGAGACTTTATGGAAGTGACTTGTGACCATTCATTAGGGGGGTCACAAGTCTTTACAATGTTTTACAAAAGTTTATTGAGTAAAGGGGGTGCTCCTGGGAGTCCCGGATGCTCCTAATCCGCCCAAAACAGACAGAGTTTCTTCCTATCTGTTCATCAACCTGCACAAAACAACGAACAAACGATAGCAAAAGATGCCCAAAACACTTTGAAAGTGTCTTGGGTTATTAGTAGGAAAGCCCCAAAATTTGACTAAGTAAAATTCTATGATAAACTAGCAAATTTCCAAATTTAAACTAAGTAGAGAAAGCCCTTTTCTTACTATTCTTTTCGCTGTCCTAAAACAGAAATATAAAGACAATAAACTTTGCTCAAATATAAAAATTAAGCTTTTGGAAAACACCTATCTTTAGTCTTTAAAAATTGCCGGAAAAGAGTGAGATTAAAGATGAAATGAAGCAAGCTAGATCTAATTAAATCTTTCTTTAGAACTTGAGATCTAAACTACTTGCTTTGAAATACATAAAGTAAATGAAACATTCAACCTTAGAAGCCAACAACCCTTTTACTTTATGTGTGTTTAGAACAAGTAACCAAGATATATAGAATTTGAAGAGAAAGAGAAGAAATAAATGCTTGATTTTCTTGAACCCTTGGGCAATGGAGTCTTCTGTTTCGATGGAAAGTGGAGGGACTATGTTACTTCACCACAATTTTGAAGATGAGGGGGCAGCAAGCTAGCTTAGCCTCTCCTTCAAATAAGATATCCTGCACAACTTCAAATTTCTTGCAAAGAGGTTAACCGCATTGGTGTCATATAATTTAGAAAAATTTGAGAGCATGAGAATTAATCAAAATAAGCATGCACATCAAACTACCTAGCATATATAAGACAATAGAAACAAGAAGCAAACAAGCTTCCTACCTCTATCCTATTGAGAGATAGCTCCCCTTACAAGGCCAAGATTCACCAAAAATTTACAAGAAATAATCAACAAAGCATATACCTCATATACATCATACACATAGATGATCCACACACAATAACTCTACACCGTTGAGTAGCCTCCAAAGCCTTTTATTCAAACAGAAATGATATTCCGAATACAATAACAAGCATCTCAACCCAAGCACCAACTAAAATGCAATGGGAGAGCATGCTTCAATTTATAGGAGAGCACATGAGTTCACCACTTGGTGAGGAGGGGCGCACCACTTGGAAGGGAAACCCATGCCAAGTGTGGGAATATGGCTGCCACCTATCCCATACCTCCTCCAACTCGCCATCTCTCAAGATTGAAGAGATATGGGTGCGCCACCTCTCAAGAGGTTGGCTGCCCACATGAGAAGGTGCCACCTCTCAAGAGGGGCGCACCTCTTATTTGCACATGCTCAAAATAATAGTAACACATGTCCACTTTACTCCTTAAGCCAATAGAAAGCATCCTTGTGCTGCCACATAACCTTTTGGAGTTTTATTTGTCTCCAACATGTCCCCACATGTTTCCTTGATTTGTGCCCTTGTTGATTTTTTATGATTTTATTCGACTTTTTTGGGTTTTGTGAGCAAAAATGACTTTTAAGTGATTAAAATCACTATTTTTGCTCAACTAAGTGGGTACGTAGGTAATATGGGTGCTCTAGGTCCAAAAATGAGCATCCCCATGGCCTATTAAGTCCCCTAGTACCATTTTTTTAATACATCTTTATTTTTTAATTAAAAATTGCCTAATTCTGGCAATTTTTTAATTAACTGAAAAATTAAAAAATCTTAAGGGGGACTTAGTACATTTGCATAAGACTCTAGGAGAATGTTTAGCATGGTAATATACATTAGACAGTAGGCTTAGGTCCATGCTCAAGCCTAACCATGGGCATATACTTCAGCTCTGGAGGGATTGAGTGAAAAAACTTATAAATTATAAATTGCCCGAAAACGACAAAATATAATTAGTAAGTGAAAAGACTTAAGGTGGCTAAGACCTTTTACAAGTTCATCATGCAATATCTCTTATTACAATTTTTTATGGAAATGTGAAAGAAACAGGGTGGTCTTTACGACTGACTGAACTTCTGAACTCTGAATTTTGAACAACAAATGTTCAAACTTTGGCGGCTCGCTGGAAGTCCATCCTAGGGCAACTTTGATGGCTAACATTGGCTCCATATGGGGACGTGTGCTTGATCTTTTATTCTTTAAAGGAAAGCGTACGAGAATCTAGAATCACATGACCTGCATTCACCGAAATTTTGTCAATAACATGTCCATATATAAAATCCAATTTTAAACATGAGCTGCAGAAATAATATACATGTATATACAAATTTTTTGAAATAAACTATGTACAAAAAATAAACTATGTACAAGAAATAAATGAATTTAAAGTACAGAGGATAGGGTTTAGAGAATATGATACAATAGATGTCCTGTGGACATCAAATGACTTCGTTGAAGAAGAGCTTGAGAATTAGACCATTTACTGGTAGTGGCAACTTCTCACCGTCCAATCTGCTTAGGACAAATGAATTCTTTCCAACTACATCCTGGATAATGTAAGGCCCCGCCCATAAGCTATCAAACTTGTCGTGGCTTCCTGGCTTCTCTCTTCGTTTGTCCCATAGGAGGATTGTATCTCTTGCCTAGAAATCCCTTTGTCTTGAGGACTTATCAAAAGTCCTTTTTATCTTTTCCTGATTTTTTATACTTTGATCAAGGGCTTTTCTTCTGTTTTCATCCAACTCAATTATCTGATCGATCCCGTTTTGATGAAAATCTTCATCTAAGCCATACTTCTGGAGAAACTGATACACTGGAAGTTTGAGGTGAACTGGCAAAGTGACATCCAGGCCATAAACCAATTCGAAAGGACGACTCCTTGTTGAATTCTTCTTCGTGATTCTGTCAGCCCAAAGAGCAAACTTGATCTTATTATCCCATGATCTTTTGTTATCCCCAACAATTTTTTTAAGAATTGTCATCAAGTTCTTGTTGCTAGACTCAGCAAGGCCATTACCCCGAGGATAATAATTTGATGAGTGGGATAATATAATGCCATATTTGAAACAAAATGAGGATAGTTCTGTGGAGCTAAAGGCTTTGGCATTATCGGTAGTTATTTTTGCTGGCACCCCAAATCTAGTGATAATTATGTCTTCAAGAAAGTCCATGACCACTTTATCGGTTGCCGACTTGGTGGGTATAGCTTCTACCCACTTAGTGAAATAATCAGTTGCCGTGATTATCCAAGTATAACCATTACTTGAATTATCTTTGAACTGACCAATAAAATCAAGCCCCCACTGTTGAAAAGGGGCTTCTACCACTAATGGCTGTAATGGTAAGGCTGCTAGCTTCTGCTTTCCAGCAAACAACTGACATTGCTGACAACCCCTAACCATTTTGTGCACATCTGAAAATATAGTAGGCCAATAGTAACCTGCTCTGAGGATTTTGTGGGTAGTGGTTTTGGCTGCAAAATGCCTACCACAAAATCCTGAATGAAAATCCACCAAGAGTCTTTTGGACTCAAGCTCATCAACACATCTAAGTATTACCCCATCGGGGTTCCTCCACCCCAATCCATCCTGAATAATACAA
>JZKD02S2100870.1:24322-39218 GCA_000966675.3 Picea glauca | reverse complement strand
AGGGACGTCTCCCTTGGGATTAGCCACCCTAAATAGAAAGATCTCCCCATCGAGGTGACAGTGGGTGGGGAAGCTCCTGTTACGCCAGTTTGAAGCCTTGACTCAAGCTACCTAAGCCTCTCCTACAAACTGAGCGATAACATTTTGGCGTCGTTGCTGGGGAACACTGAGTCTATATTCCTCAATGACAAACCTTTGGTAAGCCTTTCTTGTAAGCTTACCTGGCGACTCCACTACTTTTCCCCGTATTTCTTTGGTAGTTTCAAGGAAACTATCTGGCGACTCCACAAACCAGAAGGAGGTTCAATAACCCTCCTCTAGCTTTCAGAAGGAAGCCTCCTGCTAATTCACCCGTTGTCAAGTCACTTTTTGGAAAGAGACTTCCTTTAAACATGTCTACTTCTCAGACCGGTACTACAAACCATGTTAATAATCAAAGACAATGGTCATCTAACTTGTTCAAACCTTTAGACATGTCAAACATACCTGGTTACCCTAGGAAAATGCCACCTAAGTATGAAAAGTGGTTGCCTAAGTTTACCGGCATTGATGCTATTGGTGTCGAAGAACACATGAGTAGTTTCTGGGCATTTTTTCAGCTTCACCCCATTGCTGATGATGTTGAAGACTTGGTCATGAAGCTTTTCTCTGCTACACTTTATGATGCCACAAGACATTGGTATCTTAGCCTACCTGATGGAAGCATTAAAACCATGGATAAACTTGAAGAACTCTTCCTCAAAAGGTGGAGTGTTAAGGAAGACCCAAACATGCTACTTACCTGGTTATATGGGATTTCCAAACGTGAAAATGAATCAATAAGGGAGTTTCATACCAGATTTGAAGTTGTACTCCAGCGAATTCCCCCAAGCCATCAACCAAGAGATGATTAACTTGTACACATTTATACTAAATCTTTCAATGGCCAGTTAGGGTATCTTCTTAGAGACAAGAATCCTCAATCCATTCAAGAAGCTCAAGAACTTGTAACCAAGATTGAAGGGAATCTTCTGTCATCAAAGATTGAGCCTTTTTTCCAACCCAAGGGGGAAGATAGATGTCAAGCAGAAAACAGTCCACAACGCTGAGCCTACTTCAGATCTGTGCACCAGTATCAGTCAGCTACAAACCTCAGTAGATAGAATTATGAAGAATCAAGAGGAAATGATGAACCGAATTGTGAGACTTAAAAGGTCCCAGACCCAGGCACCCAGATCTCCTTTCAAAAGGCCATTTCAAAAGGGAAATCAAAACTACAAATCGAAGAATGAAAATGAAGTCCCAAATACCTTGTCCTCTTCTAATGTTGTTGATGAGAATCCCTGGTGTCTGGAGTGCAGTGAAGCACATTGGGAAGATGAGTGTCCTTATAATTCTAACCAACAAGAAATCAACAATTTTGACTTCTTCTCAGAATGCCCTCAAATAAACATCATTGATGAAGAGCATCAGCAAGCCCTGAAGGAAGTAGCGCGAGTAGCGAGGGTAGCAATAATCAACAACTTGGACCCAGAATCACAAGAAAAGTTGAAGAAGCAAGAAGTCCAAGTGTATCGGAGGAAGAATCCAAGCCAACCTACAAGTATTCAATCAAAAACTTCTAAAATTCCTCCTCCTCAGAAACCCAAAGCTGATAAGATTACTCTTGATTTTGACTTGGAAGGAGCTTTGGCAAAGATGCATGTGAACATTCCTCTAAAAGAAGCCATTAATATTCACACAATCAAAGAGCATTTCAACAACTTCTTTTCAGGAACGCCTGAGCCTAAGGACCCCCCAATCATGCTTCAAGCAAATCATTTCAGGATCCATTATGGTGATAGTCCTCCTTTCTTCATGACTCTTGCAATGAATAATAAATAATTCAACAACTGCATGCTAGATACAGGTGTTGGTGCCAATATGATGTCTCTCAAATTCATGCAGCAAATGGGCCTAAAAACAACCAGGCCTTATAGAAATGTTTGTGGATTTGAATCCAGGTCTATACCCACACATGGTGTAATTGAGAACATTGAAGTACGACTAAAGGAATTTCATGAGAAGATAGTTTACATAGATATAATAGTCGTTGATGTCCCGGATGTGTGGGGAATGCTCTTGTCTAAAAAATTCGGTGCAATGATAGGTGGGTCCCTTGAAATGGATCTCACCTTTTTGGGGTTACCTTTGAAGGATGGGACAACTGGACGATTACTTAATGTGCCATTGACCAGAACTCATGTACATGATATTGCCCCTTCTAAGAATGAACCACAAAAGGATGAGATACAAACTCTCCAAGACTACTCTCCGGAAGATATGCCTTTTACTATAGAGGAATATTTTGACCAGATTGAGTGGCCCAAGAAGGAAGAATATCAGCAGCTTCTAGACCAATTTCAAAATAAAGAGATAGGGATGGTCAAAATACTGAAGAAACCAAAGAATGAAGATGATGTTCAGATACATCCGTCCCAACAAGAAGCATTTACTCCAGAAGCCCACCCACCTCCCTCAGTACAATACACCAGGGTGATTCAAGAAGATGAAAAACGCAAGATCCGAAAATACAAGGGAGACTTAGTGTGGATGTGGGATATTCAGAAAGGAGAGCCTACTAATGCAAACGGGAGTATACAATCTTGGCTCAGACCTTTTGAGGTAAGAATGGAATCAGTAAATGACTCGTATTATTTTTCTACCTTAGAAGGAAGAAGGCGCCCATTACCCATCAGCAGACACCTCCTCAAACCCCACCAAGGTGGTGGGACATGATCATGCAGGTAAGTAACCACTCCCGTGTATTATACTGCATTGTTTGTTTCTTATTATACATGCATCTTGTTTGTTTCTTGTCTTACTGCCTTATATGCACATTTACCATGTATATGCTATTACTTTACGGGGTGGCAATACCACCCCGTCTTTTGTCGTTGATGATTTCTTGTCAAGTGTGAGCAGGTCACAAGTCTATGCCAGAGATTGTTGAGGTTCTCATTTGCTCTACAGTTAGCACATGTCCTCGAGTTGGAGCCAGATGTTATCCCCGATATCTAGGGATAACTAAGAGATCATGTCTTGAGGCCCACATGGTCCTAGACATGGAGTATGAGAGCGGATTCACTTGAGCATGGCCCTTGAGGGCCCATCTTTTTATTCTCCACCAGACTTGTCCTGTCAGTAGTAGAAGCTTCCATCACCACCGGCCTGGGGTTGCATCGGAGAGGACTCTTGATCCATGAGGTAATTGGTCTGAGGTATCATGGTATGTGTCATATTTGATTGTTATAACCTTCTTATATATGCATTAGGTTCCTTTCATTTCAGATGACTACTTGGATCTTACACTAATCCACTTGACCATTGTTGGGGTGATTGATGGGGTAAATTAGCAAGCTGGTATTCATGGGTCTTGGTTATCCACCAAGGGGGATTTGCAGAGCCATTGTCTGCTCCCACCATCTTATAACTTTTACATATTATACCCCACTCATCCATCCCATTCCCCTAGTCTGGCCATTAGGATGACCTTTCGGGGTTATATCTTGTCTTGTGGGAAGAAGGGGCTAAAGGCCCAGGGGGTAAAAGCAGCTGGTAAAAGATAAAATCCATAGGAAATTAAACCTAGAGATGCTTCACCCAGGGGATCCACGAGAAGGCAATAAAAATCCTCTCGATAAGAAACTAAGGGACCCTAAGAAAAAATGAATAAATAAATGCAAGACCTAACCAAGAGGATGGGAGGTCTCATCACGAGCCAGCCCATTATGTTCATAGGTATTTAGCAGTATGACATTGCCACTATCTGGTCACCAAACCAGGGCAATTACCTTTGGTTGCATGGCCAAAGGAAAGGGGGTCTCATCACGAACCAGCCTTCTCATTTCTATGAAGATACTAGTGGGTAACACTTTCAGCTCTGGCCACCAAGCCAAGGCAGTTTCCTCTTCATCAGACCTTGTAGTAAAAAGGCAATAAAAGAAAGATAAGGCAATAAAAGGGCTTGGAAAAAATGCATCCATTACGGGTATAGCTCGCCTCCTACAAAGGCACCCACAGACAACACCAACCCTTGGTCTTACTGTGACTGGACATCCCTAAAACCATATCACCTCAATACACATGGCTTGAATGATCCTTTGAGGAAACTTTCCATTTCTTGTGGGTATTATCCCAATAGGTTCTCCCGTTGGTTTCCTTAGCTTTGTATAGTAGATCTGTGTAATGTATTTGAGCTCTTATATGATATGATAGGGATTTCATGCATATGTTTGATAACTTTAATGATGAGATATGATTTACATTGCTATGATGTCTAGGACTGACGAGCCCATGGAGGGCATAGTTTTTGATGTGCAGGACCATGCCCGTCGGACAGGTACCAGAGGCTCGGTGCACATGGGGAGATGATTAGCTCGGACCTCCATGGGGCTGAAGAGCCCATCAAATGGTTACTGGGATGGCAGAGGTAGGATAGAGTTATGACGATCCCTTCCATGGAGAAGAAGAAGGACACCCTCATCAGGATGTTTTGGCAGAGATTTCACCTATGGGGATCAGCCCCTTGCAGATGGGACGATGGCCTTGATGGATAGGACACCACCCAGGACTAGCTGGACGTTTTCTGGAGCAGATGGCAGTGTGTTGGGCTTGTTTGGCACACATAGCAGGTTGCAGGAGCCCTAGAGGGGCCAACGTTTGTCTTGCTGGATGATGATTATGCCCTGAAAGGGCCAACATCTCCCTCATACGGGCCTGACATCTCCATTTCTAGCTCATTTTTGGAATTTTTAGCATTTAATGTGACAAATAATTGAATAATGTTAAGTCAACCTTGTCGGTTGCTTTTAATGACCTATTTGTTAATTAAAGGTCATAGAGATGATATAAATTGAGGACGTTTTACCCTCATTTGACATAACACAACTTGCTCTCTTGTAAGAGATATTATTTTAGCTCTTGTCTTGGTTATTCTTGTCTTTTGGAGTTGAGGCGCTACACTTGGAGGATTATCTTTGGCATGTTGCATGGTGCTTTTATCATTGGAAGGTGTTACAACTAGGGTTTGATAAGCTTCATCTTGGATTTGTAAGTACATTTTGCATGCAAAACTTTTTTATTGAATGGTTGTAGGTAGAATTGCTTACTTGTATGGTTACGTTGTTAGTATTTGCTTAATCATTAAAACCCTAGGGATCCAACACACAAGTAGGTTGTGGCTTCATGTCCCCATGGTAAAATCTTGTTAGCCATTGATTAAAGAAGGTTTAGCCTAGCCATAGCTACACTATCCTTTCTTTTTTCTGAGTTAGTTTGAAGTATAGATTGAAGAAAGAAGACGTTCTAGGCCTAATTTGTTTTACACCTAGGGTTTGGCTTCTAGGGTTTGAAAAGCCTTGTCCCCAAGAAACACTTTTCAGCCATAGATCTATGCTTTATAGCTAGCCATTTTGTCAAAGAGTCTTAAGGAAAGAGGGAGAAGCATGAGGCCTAGCTTTAGCTACACCTGAATAAGCCTTCTCCTCTTAGGGTTTTGATTTGGTGGCCCTGCCATAGCAGCACCATTAAACCTAACCCTCTTGTCCTGAGGTTTAAGTCTCTCCAAGCCATTAGCTTCTCCCCATTTGACTCCATTAACCCAAGGCACTAGTCTAAGAACAAAACGTTGAGGTTCTTTGTGCTCAAACACTCTTTCAAACTCTCTTTATTTGAAACCCTAACTAACCCTAACGTCTAGACTAACCCTAAATGATGATGATGTCTTGCCTTTTTTAGACTTGTGTTTGGACCAAAAATTGTGGCTGACTCATATCTTGATAGCCATAGAGGTTTCAATCTTTTTCGTTGGTTGATTTGTCAAAACGTTCACCTCTTTGACTAGCTAACCCTAACCCTAAAAACAACAACAATATAGGTGACATCACACTTGTTTGATCTCTTGTTTTGGCATAAAAGGTTTTGACATTGTCACCTCCATTTGATAGACTTTGAGTCATTGATTGTATTCATAAGCCTAATTGACAAAATGTTCCTCTCATTGTCTTCAAATTAACTTAATAAATAGAGATGACGTCACCCTTAAATCTGCAGTAGTGATGCAGCAACAATATTTATATGAGCACATTTATGATATTTGTTGCATTGTGATAATACAAAGATTTGATTTTACATATTAAATGCCAATATCTCTTGTGTATTTATTGAAGAAATGATATAAAATACAAGATTTTATTGCAATCATTGACTTCGTCAATAATTACTTTCATTAATGCTCATATATATAAAAGATAGTCATTGATATTGTGAAGTACTAACCGCTGCAGCACACTCTTTTAGTTTTATTTTCCTTGTCTCGTAAACAGGTGCATTTCAATGATATATCTCTTCCTTGACTATCTCTCTTGGTAGTAATCTGTGAAAGGAAACTCTTATCTTGATCCATTAGACCTCTAGCCCTTTCAGAAACCCAGATTACTAGGGATGTCTCCCTTGGGATTAGCCACCCTAAATAGAAAGAGCTCCCCATTGAGGTGACAGTGGGTGGGGAAGCTCCTGTTATGCCAGTTTGAAGCCTTGACTCAAGCTACCTAAGCCTCTCCTACAAACTGAGTGATAAAAGTTATCAACACTAGAAACAAAGCCTATGCCTGAAAAGGCAAATTTGACCCTCCTCGTAGTTCTTCTAGCCTGATTTCATCCCCAATCGTTGTTGCACCCTAGGTTCCTAAAATTCCTGAGAGTCAAGGAATCACCTCGTCTCCCCCCTCTTCCAAATACAATATCCTGAATCAATTGGCCAACATTAAGGCAGATGCAACCCTCCTGGACATGGTTGTCATCCCTGAACAACAAATGCATCTAAAATGATTCATGGAAGCAAAATATTCCGTTGTAGCCAATATTTTGGAGGAGGTAAATAAAGGGGATTCTTCTGTAAATAAAATAGGTGTACATAACTTTAGATACCCTGTAAAAAATCCCCCTTTTTATATTTATGTAAAAATCATGGATAAAGTTTCCCATTTTTGCCTCATTGATGGTGGTTTGGGCCCAAGTGTGATGTCGAAGATTATTATGGAAGATATAAGCTTGTCTTGTACATATGAAAATGTCAAACTCATTCTTTCCTATAATAATCTACAACAAAATACCATACGTGAGATTAAATATGTGACCTTAGTTTTGTGCACTCACCCTGAAATAAGAACGACCCTTAGCATTCAGGTAATTGATATGCCTGTAAGCAATTACTCAATTATTTTGGGAAGATATTGGAAAACCTTAATAGGTGGATACCTCTCACTCGATGGAACACATTTATCCATTCCTCGGAACGAAAAAAACATTATAGTTCGTAGAGAAGGAAGAATATCCCATTATATCGAGAGTGTCCCACAACCTAATGTAAACTATCTCGAAGAAGACCTAGGAGTATACTCTATCTTTGTTGAGGAGGATAATATTCCTTTGGAACAAATCAATCTAGATGATGGTATGTGGCACATGCACTTTGATGGTTCATTCTCTAATGAGGGAAATGGAGCTAGTGTTGTCTTAATTTTTCTTGTAGGGAAAATCCATAAATTTTCTTATAGGTTGGAGTTTGCTTGCACAAACAACATCACCAAATTTGAAGCCCTGTTATTAGGTGTTGAAAATGCATATAATCTTGGCTACGGTCACCTATCAGATTTTGGGGATTCCGAGCTTGTTATTAATCGCGTATGTAAGATCTATTTCCCTAGAAACAAGTTGATGAAATGATAAACCTAAATGTTTTGGGCTCTTATCTTGAACCTATTATCTTTCAATATTACTCACATAAAGAGGGAACTAAAATCAATGGCCGATCGGTTAGCTATTTTTTCAGCTTCTCCTACTTGACAACTTCTGCCTCAAAGACCTGATTGTACCTTTCAATCCCTATGTCATCCACATATTCCTGACAATCTAGAATCTTGGTAGGTCTTTCCCAATGACAAGAGCATTTGTACTTTTATCCAAAATGAACCTTTTAATCCTAAGGAAATTATATTCATGGAAGATAACAAGATTCCTAAAGGCTTGACCCCTCTAGAGAGTTTATTTTCTTCGAGTGATGTAGGCAACAAGGAAAAACAAAAAGAAGAAAAATCATAAAGGAAGGTGAGTGAGACCATTTCCTTGAACATTGGGACACCCGAGACTCCAAAGAACGTGAAAATAGGTTCCAAATGCTCAGATCAAGAGAAGGAGAAGTTTTCCAAGTTGCTTGGTGAATTTGAAGATGTTTTTTCTTGGTCTTATGAGTATCTTCGTGGTTTCGATCCTGGCCTTATACAACATGTCATCCCCATTCAGAAAAGTGTAAAACCAATTAGGAAAAAAAAAATACCTATCAACCCTACTCTAGAAGCGACCATTCAAAAGGAGTTGGAAAAAATTTTAAAGGATGGAATTATCTTTCCAGTCAAGTATTCTGAATGGGTTTCAAATCTAGTCCCTGTTCGGAAAACAACTGGTCAGATTAGATTATGCATTGATTTTTGCGCATTAAATCGAGCTAGTATAAAGGACCACTTCCCTCTACCCAACATGGAAATGATTTTGCAGCAGGTTGCAAGGTCACAAATGATGTCCTTACTTGACGGGTTTTACGGTTACAATCAAATCAAGGTAAAAATGGCAGATAAATATAAAACCACCTTTATTACTCGTTGGGGTACCTTTGCTTATGAACCTATGTCATTTGGTTTATCCAATGTAGCTTCCACTTTTCAAATAACTATGCAATTATCTTTTGATGATTTGATCGGTAAGATCATCCAGATCTACCTTGATGACTTAACAATTTACTCTAAAATCCGATCAAATCATTTTGGCCATCTGAGAAAAGTTCTCATGCGATGTAGAAAATTTGTAATTTCCCTAAACCCTTCCAAGTCCATTTTTGGTGTTACCGAGGGAAATATTCTTGGAAACATTGTCTCCAATTTAGGAATAAGTATCGATCCTGAAATAATCGTTGTTATCCTTAACCTTCCTACTACTACTTCCAAGAAATAAGTTCAAGCCTTTATGGGAGTTATTAACTTCGTCTATAGGTTTGTTCCATATTTTGTAGTGATGGTCAACCCAATCCATAATATTCTTAAGAAAGACCATTCTTTTTCTTGGACTGATGAGGTTGGAAATTCTTTTGAAGGGATTAATAAAGCAATCAACTCCACATCGGTTTTGGCGAATCTGGATTTTGAGAAGGAATTCATGATTTATACTAATTCCACTGAGGAGGCGGTTTATGTTGTCCTTATGCAAGATGATGGTAAAGGAAATGAAAAACCTGTGGCTTACATGAGTCAAAGTTTTTCTGATGATGAATTTAAATACTCTTTTATTGAGAAACATGCTTTTGCTCTTATTAAGGCCATTGGAAATTTTCGCCACTACATCTTAGGTAAGCATACATTGGTAAAATTCCCTTTACCTACTGTTAAATTTTTTCTCTCACAAACTTATCTTTCAGGAAAACTTGCACATTGTCTTGCCAAGATCTAGGAGCATGATTTAAATATCGTGACTTCTACCACTATCAAGGGATGTGACATATTTTAGCCCTTCACTTGGATCTCTCAGGAATTGATGAAGAAGATAGTTCCCTTTCAGCTCTCTTTTACATTGATGATAAGACCCTCCCTGTGTCTAAACATCCTTGGTACAAAAACTTGGTTTATTATTTATAGAACCAAAGATGTCTAGATAACTTAGATACTCACCAAAGGATAAGACTGCGCCTTGAATCTAAAAGATATGTCATTATAGGAGACCTGTTATTTTGAAGATCTACTGATGGTGTGCTACTTCACTATGTAAAAAATGAATACACACATAAATTATTGCAGGAAACCCATGACTCTTCAAGCTCTGTCATTCATGTAGGAGGTCATTTTTCTACAAGGACCACTGCCTTCAAGATTATTAGGAAGGAATATTATTGGCCTTCGATATTTCTTGACTCTTATGTTTTTTCAAGTTCTTGTGACAAATGCCAAAAATTTGCTCGGAAAGAATTCCTTTCAGCCATGCCATTACAACCTATCCCACTAGATTTTCCTTTTTCAAAATGGGGATTGGATTTTATTGGTCCTATTAACCCTCCTTCTTCAGTTGGGAAAGTTTTATCTTGACAGCCACAGACTATTTTACTAAATGGGTTGAATTTGTCCCACTTAAAAATTCCACAGATGATCAGGCAATTTCTTTCCTTGAAAATAATATTTTTCCAGATTTGGTCTTCCATTGGAAATTATTACAGACAATGGTCCCACTTTCATTTTTGCTAAGCTGAGTTAGTTTCTAGCCAAATTAGGGGTTAAACATTTCACATCATCATCTTATTATCCCCAAGGAAATGGGAAAGATGAGTCCATTAACGAAAATCTGGTAAGGATCATCAAAAGAATCATCGAAGATAAAACTTGCCAGTGGCACACTCTCCTCACTTATGCCCTCTGGGAAGATCGAAATATGGCCAAAGTTAGTACCAGTTGTACCCCTTTTCAGTTGGTTTATGGTCAAGAATCCCTCCTTACGATCGAGATGGAACTTTCTTCCTTAAGGTTAATGCTGCAGACCGAAGAATTAAATTCTTCATATGTTTCACAAAGACTAAATGCATTACTAGCTCTGGAAGAACAAAGAATGTTTTCTTTGGATAATATTAAAAGGAGACAACAAACCATTAAGAAATATTTCAACAAAAGTGTCAAAACTTTCAAGTTTAACGTCAATGAAAAAGTTCTGTTGTGGGATTTGGCTCACGCTGATAGAGGAAGACATTCAAAATTTCAGAAATTATGGTTGGGTCCTTTCAAAATCGCTTTTGTCTTAGGAACAAATTCTTACATTCTAAAAATTTTGCAGGAGCAACTGTTTTCCTATAGCACTAATGGTTCCCACTTAAAGCATTATGTGGAACCAAGGTGAAAAGATTTATGCTATCTGGATTTCCTTTATTCTAGTAATCTAGCTTTGTTTTCCGATTTTCATTTTTTTTCTGATCACAGTATTTGTTTTATGTTTTAAGTTTTCCTACTACCTTTACTTTGTTGTCACTTTATTTATTCCTTTTTAATCTTTTTCAATTTTATTCTTTTTAGATTTGTTTTGGGTTAACTTGTAGTTTCAGTAGAGAATAAGGTGTTGGATCATATTTTCCACAGTAACACTCCTGCAAGCATTGTTAGTCAATAACAATCAAGCTTACACAATTGTTATGATGTCGTCTCTGGAGGACCCTTGAAATTGTAATATATTTCCATTGTTATATTATAAATAATTGGTTACCTCTCATTTCTTCATCCATTGAGAGTTAAGAGAAAATGTGAAATTCTTCCCTCCTTAAAGGTTAAAGAACATTTTTCGACCAATAGATTATAAATACAGTGGTAAAACCCCTCATATTTGACATTTTTCATAAGTTATTCCCGAATTCCCGATCATCTTTCCATTAAATCCGCTCACTTCCCCCTGTTGCATAATCATTTGAGTTACATCTTCTTGAGATTACTATTCTTGGTCTATGAAACCGTGAGTTCTGAGTTCCAATCTGTTAAAAATAAATTTCCCTGTGGAGTCGCTAGTTTGTTGACGATTGAAAACGTCAACGTAAATTTTTCCGCAAAGTGTTGCTAAATCCTATTATTATATAAGACTAAATAATGCTAGTAGGTGGGACCCCCTTGAACTTTTGAAGATCAAGACTAGTGTTATTAGACACTACTTTCGTGGCTGACGATATCTTGTTTTATTGATTAATGGATCAAGCATTTTATAAGGGTTCCCTTGTTGTTTCAAGATCAAGTTATATGAAAAAATTTCAGGGTATCATTGTTGATTGTTCTTGGATTTAGGACTTGTGACACCTGCAAAAAGCACATGTTAGTAATAACAATTGGAAAAAAGATAAAAGGAAGAAATTGTCCTATGCTAACCAACCATACTATATGCATTAAAGAATATTGTGGCAAACCCAATATAACATAGGATAGCCATTCGAGCAATTAAAATTTGTATATGTTTTATATCCCTTATGCATGATAGAGATTGTAATACCAATGGAATTCTTGGAAATTAAAGGTTGTTGTTGCAAGGTGGATGATTCATTGATTAATAGCTAGCGCGCACTAAGAATTGATTGAAATCAGAGTAAGTAAGTGATGTGCATTTATTGCACATCACCTTTAACCTTACCAATGGAAGCCACCATGGTCATCCTATCTTCCAAACATTTTGGATGTGGTTATGTTTTGACTTCTCATCAGAAAGGAACCGCTTGTCCAATGCATGCTTAAGGCATTTGATTACAGGTATGTTCTTTTTTTGGCCCTTCATGAATCTACTGTGGTTATGAAATGAATTTTGGCTCAATTGTATTAACTGTGCTCTCTTTAATTATTGTGACTATGTAATGGTGATTGTAAATGCAACATTGATGATTCTCTTTGAAATGAGGTTGAATTCGTAACAGTAATGGGTGTTAACAATCAACATAAACCTCTGTTATCCCTGTTGAAAGACCTTATTGGTCTTGCTAGGTTATTTTTGCATTTTTGCATTGCTATAGTTAATCTGCATTTTCATTTATGGGGTTTGTGGATAAAATATCACCACACATCGTACACACAGGAAATGAATTGTTTTCACCACCATGGATCACAAACTCAGTTGTTTTTCCTGTTTTTAATTGGCCTGTCCTTACTGCACTATGGTGGTGGTTTGATCGAAAGGAATGAGGGTTATACCATGCATGCGTGAATTACATTTTCCATACCAAGATTGGCTCCTCTTTGTTCTGAAGTGGCTACCAAATGAACCCTTATTCCCCCCAGTCTAAATATTCCTAGAGAAAATTGTTAAAGTTTAATCTATTATTAGAGTTCTTTGCATTTCACTAGATAACAATAGCATAAGATAATATCACTAAGAAATAAACAATCACAAGAGACACATAATTTATCCTGGAAAACTATCATGGGGGAGACAACCCAACAAAACTTCCTTATTATAGATAGCCAATACAATGCCAAGAGCTAACTCAAACAAATACAAGAAGTCCTTTCCCAAGAATCTCTCTCTCTCTCTCTCTCTCTCTCTCTCTCTCTCTCTCTCTCTCTCTCTCTCTCTTCTCCAACTGCAACTCCGAAACTTGTCTCTTAATGAACAAGTGAGTGTGTGTCTAAGTGAGGTGCTAGCCTCCTTATTTATACAATTTTGGCACGTGTTGAAGTGTCTCTTCACTAATAGGGCTGACTTCTTCTTTTGGGTGGTTACAACCACCTTTAATATATTCTAGGGCCTCTTTAATATATTCTGGGGAGGACTTCTTATTCTTCCTATTACAATTATGTTTTGACCAATCCACAAAAGGTTATTTGGTCTTTTACAATAGCCAACATGATCAATATGCAATAGGGGATTGACATAATGAATAATACCACAATAATAATTAGAATACACTTTGTAGTTACATTATTTCAACACTCTCCCTTAACAAGAAGGGTATTCTACAACAACGTCAGGTGAGAGAGGAAAACATCATAAACAACATCAGGTGGGTGAGAGGACAACATCATCAATATCATCTTGGAACATTCACTGACGTATCTATAAATCATTAGAAGTTTTTCTCATCGGCACTATCATCATTCTCAGTGGAATGAAATCATCATCTGCATCAATATGGATTAGTATAAAATTAATACATCATCGTCGCAGCATGAGACTGGTCTCATCATCATAGCACGAGGTTAGCTCATCATCACAGCATAAGGTTGGCACACTTCACAACAATTAAGATGGAATCACAATACTAGACTGGCTTTACGTCACAACAATTAAGCTGGAAGCACAGTACTAGGCTGGATTTACATCACAACAATTAAGCTGGAAGCATGGTAATAGACTTGCTTTTCGTCACAGTAATTAAGATGGAAGCATAATACTCAGCTTGCTTTTTGTCACAAAAGTTAATATGGAAGCACAATACTCGGCTTGCTTTTCATCATAGCAGTTAATATGGAAACACAATACTCAGCATGCTTTTCATCACAACAATTAAGCTGGAAGCACAATACTCGACTTTGTTTTTGTCACAACAATTAAGCTGGAAGCATGGTACTAGACTGGTTTTACATCACAACAATTAAGATGGAAGCACAGTGCTAGGAATATCTCAACACAACAACTAGAGTGGCTTTACATCATAGCGATTACACTGGAAGCACAATACTAGGCATATCTCAACACAACAACTAGATTGGATTTACATCACAATGATTAAGCTGGAAGCACAGTACTAGATATATCTCAACGCAACAACTACTCCCCCTTTTGAGGGAGGTCCTTTCAGACTATACCAATATTATCTCAAAAGTGCTCAAACTTTACATGAGATAGAGGCTTGGTCAACACATCGACAACCTGTTCATCTGTGCTAACATATTGGAGCTTTATGGCTCCTCTCTACACCATGTCACATATGTAATGGTATCAGATCTCTATGTGCTTCGAATTTTCATGAAATACAAGATTCTCTGTCATTTTTGTGCAGCTCTAGTTGTCACATAGGATCATGGTTGCTTCCATATCTAGGTAGAATAGACCAGAAAATAACTTATAAATCCACATAGCTTTGCAGCTGGCAGAACACACAACAATGTATTCTGCTTCCGTTGTACTGAGAGCAATGTTGGATTGCTTCCTACTTTTCCATGAGATCATGGTTGATCCCAAAATGAAAAAACATCTTGAAGTTCTCTTCCTATCAGAGACACTTCCATCCCAATCTGAATCAGTGTACCCACTCAGTGTGAAATCATGATCTCCATCATAGCTGAGACCACAATCTAATGTACCCTTAAGGTACCTCATCACA
>JZKD02S2100869.1:487926-502518 GCA_000966675.3 Picea glauca | reverse complement strand
TGTCTTTTCCCTTCTTGTAAATGATCTCATAATCATATCCAAAGAGCTTAGTCACCCATTTTTGTTGCTCCGGGGAGGAAATGCATTGTTCCAAAAAGTACTTGAGGCTTTGATGCTCGGTCTTAATTTGTAAGTGTTGCCCCAAGAGATAAGGACACCACAAATCAATGACATCCAAAATAGCCAACATTTCCTTTTAATAAATGGGTTTACCTAGATTCCTTTCAAATAGTTGCTTGTTGGTGAAGGCCAAAGGTCAACCTTCTTGCATAAGGACAACACCAATTCCTTTCCATGATGCATCACATTCCAACACAAAGGTTTTTGTGAAATCAGAAAGGTACAAAAGAAGAGTGGTGCACATGGTCATCTTCAAGGTTTGAAAAGATTGAGTAGCTAGAGTCCAAGTGAAAGAGTTCTTTTTTAGGAGAGCAGTGAGAGGTGTTGAAATCTTTCCATAGTTCTTAACAAACTTGCGATAACACCCTGTTAAGCCAAAAAATCCACACAATCTTTTGAGAGTCTTTGGGTGTGGTCAGTCTTGCATAGCTTCAATCATTTTCAGATCCACCCTGACACCATCCTTGCCAACCAGATGACCCAAGTATTCTACTTCTAAGGCACCAAAAGCACATTTAGATTGTTTCAGGAAAAGTTGGTGCTGAGAGAGTAGATGGAGAACTTGAATCACATGAGTAAGATGGTTTGACCAGGTTTTGCTATAGATGAGGATATCATCAAAGAAAACTAAGACAAAATGATGGAGAAAGGGATGGAAGACATGGTTCATGAGGCTTTAGAAGGTGAAGGGTGCATTGCACAAGCCAAAGGGCATGACCAAAAACTCATAGTGGCCCTCATGAGTTCGAAAGGTTGTCTTGGGAATGTCTGCCTCTTTCATACATATCTGGTGATAGCCCAAGCAAAGATCAGTTTTAGTAAAGAATTGGGCACCACTCAATTCATCCAGGAGGTCATCAATGACAGGAATGGGGAATTTATCTTTAATGGTCAGTTTGTTGAGGGCACATAAGTCAAGACACATTCTCCAAGAACCTTCTTTCTTCAGGACCATGACTATAGGAGAAGAGTAAGGGCTCGTACTAGGGTGGATAACACCTGCATTAAGAAGTTCCTGGACCATTTTCTCAATTTCATTTTTTTTTGAAAAGGGGTGACGATATGGATGGATATTAGGAGGAAGGCTTCCGGGTACAAGGGGAATGGAATGATCATGAACACTGCGAGAAGGAGGGGTCCTTCAGGAGTGGAAAATACCCTTTGATATTTAGAAAGGAGGGCTTGGAGGTCTTGTGGCACTGGGGGTGTCTCTGTTGCTTGTATGGCATGGAGTTTGGCAATGACACTAGAATGACCTTTCTTGAGCATCTTTTCCATGCGATGGGAACTAATGAACTCAGGTGAACCAACAGTGATGACTTGGAATTTATATTGGTGGCCTTCCTAATCGAATTTCATGGTTAATGCCTTAAAATCCATGAGAATGGGACCCAAAGTTCTTAGCCAGTCTGCACCCAACACAATGTCACAACCACCCATGTCGATAGAAAACATATGGGATTTTAGGTGGTAGTCACCGATTTGGAACCGCACATTTTCACAACGCCCTCCACATTTCATGGAACCACCATTGGCAATCATGATTTGGAAATTGTTGACAGCATGGATGTAGCACTGAGTTTCTTTGGAAATGCAGTGATGAATAAAATTATGGGTGATGCCACTATCAACCAGAATGATGACCTTCCGATGATTTATGTAACCAATTAACTTGAGGGTTTGGGGAGCAGAGAAGCCAGTGAGAGGGGTTATGTTAGTGATTTCAGGTGACTCAGACACAAGGGGAGTTTCAACATCCTCTTCTGAAATATCCTTAGAGATGGCCATAAAGAGATTTTTTTCCTTACACTTGTGGCCCGGGAAATATTTTTCATCACAATTATAACAAAGGCCTTTGAGTTGGCATTCATCCATTTTAGCCCTGGTGAATTTTTGGATCTTTAACGGGGAAGAGGGAGTCATGGGAGTTATGGGTTTAGGGCGAGGGATAAAGGAGGGTTTTCTTTTTTGAGAGGATACAACCTGTTGTGCTTATTTATCTCTTTTAGTAGCCTCCACCCAAGTCAAGGGTCGAGCCATGAGGACATGGGCCCGAATCTCCTCCTTGAGGCCACTGATAAAACATTCTCAAAAGAAAGCATCAGTCATGCCCTCTGTTTGAAAAGCCAGGCGCTCAAAGGTAGCTATGAAGTCTTCGATTGTTTCTGATTGTTTCAACTTTTTCAAATGGCCCAAATGGTCAGTGTCCATGTCAAAGCATTCAGAAAGCTCAGTCACAAATTGGGTCCAAGCAATATACCCTTAACGGGAATTTTTTCTCCATTTCCACCATTGCCAACGTTCTTGATCTAGATGGACAACATCATACCAGATTTTTTCCAAGTCATCTGTAATGTCGTATAAAAAGAAATAATGTTCCATTTGGGTTACCCAACTAGTGGGGTCTGAGCCATCAAATTTGGTCACATCCACCCACAGAAGGAATATGTCATCACCTTCAGTATTTGGAGGTGCTTCAGAGAAATGGTCATCTATAGGGATCTTCAATTTGCTGCAGAGTGATGCAAAGACAAATTCAAGCTGGGTCGTCAGTTCTTGTTTGACTTCCTCCATTGAGGACTGCATGGTTTTATTTATGGTAGCATTGATGGATGAATCGATGGAGGAAATAGTAGCACTGAGTTGTTTCACTTCTTTTTGGGTTTTGAGGAAACCATATTGCAAGGTGTTGAAGCGACCTTCCAGGTCTTGGCTACGTGTATGGGCCATGAGGATGGGTGAACTGAAAAGGGGCAGGCGGGGTCAAAAATTTTGCTGAAAAATGATATGGATGAATGTGATGAGGGAGAAGAGATGAATCCAATGGAATAGGTCTCAAATAATACTGTATTGATGAAGCTTCGGTCTGAAGAATACTATACCGATGAAATCCCCAAATGCTTAACCAAAAAGAAATGCGTATTTACTTGGCAACTCGAACATAGTTGCGTGACAATAGATCTTGTCTATTTTAATTTTGTTTATGTTTTTGTCCCCCAAGGGTTAGGTATTCAAGGGTTCTACAGAAAATGGTTTTCCCTGTGCTATAGCTCTCTGATATACATGCGGGGTCCAATAGTACTACTCAACCCAATATCTTAGGGCACTAACTAAAGAGGATAGACCGTACCCTTAGTCATACTACCCGACTACCCAGGTACTAAAGAGTATCTTCCTAAGTGTTGTTCTCGGTGACACTATAGCAGTCTGGAGGCCAATAGGTTTATCTAAAGAGGGCTTCAGGAAATCTAGGTTGATCCATACACAGGTGTTTTCTGATGCACTACCACTCAAAGAGGTACCAACAGGGGTTACAAGGGTGGCCAACAGATGTGCACTTAAGAACCACTTGTATTTCCTATGTGTATGAATCCCTCAATCGTAGGTTTATGCGTGTAACGACAAATCTATGTGGCTTAAAGATGCCAAAATACGTCTCTACCCTGGAAAACAAATCCCACAATTTCTGCCAAGGAAAGTGCTCTAATACCACTTGCAAGATACCAGATATAATAAATATGTAGAACAGAAATAAAATGGTAGAAATGGTAGAATAACAGTAATATAACCAGCATGATCTCCACAATAACACAGAAATGATATAAGAACAACCACAGAAATAGCACTTTGATTCAGAAAGAAATGTTCACAGGCCTCTTCGAGGGGGAAACCTCCAGTCAAGCAGCGCTCTATTACAATAATCTCCAAGCTAGGGTTTTCATACCCTTGACCCTTATTTATACTAAATATGTCTATCAAGAGAAGCATATAGAGGAAGATCCTTCTAGAAGAAGAAGCTTCTATTAGGTCTTCTTACATCTTCTTTATTCTATTTTATTGAAAGGCCTTATTAATATTGACCTTTGTTACATCTGAATATATTGATCTACCTATGTGTGGGTTAGGACCCTAACATGTGCCCAATAGGCCCTCAACACTGACATCGTGACTCATCACGAGTCATTGCCTAAATCTAGTGTTTGTCACTACTTGTCCTAGTGCTTTGTACATATTTACTATATGTTGGCACTGCTCCTGAGCTTGATTTCTCCTTGCTGACATGGATTTGACCACCTGCACGGTGACTGGTGGTCATAATATCTCACCCCCCTCCAAGCCTATCTATTCAAAATGCACTTTATTTGCGTTGACTTCAATGACCAATTTTTCTACGTTTTCTTTTAAGAGATCCAATTGATCATGTCGTGCAATCTTCTGTGCCTGCACCACTTTTTCTTCTTCCTGAAGGTTCTTCATTTCTGTAGTAGTCTTGATATTCTCTAGTAGTGACATTTTCCTCTATTTCTGCTTGAAATCTACCATTTTTTCATGCAATTTATATTCCTTTCCTTTCATATATTATAGGATCCCATCCTCTAATAATTGTCCATAGATGGTCACTCTTTTCCAATAGTTCTGCCACTCTATTTATGTTCTATGCAATTTTTTCTGTAGTTGTTGTCACGTCTTTCTCTCTTTGTGCTCGGACTACTGGAGGAGTCATAGGTACTATGCACTCCTCTAGTTCCTTGATATTCTTTTTATATTGCACCAGGGACTATGTTATTTTCCTCATATTCTCCTCGAAAGATGCTTCTTTCAATTATGCGTTGTCGAGGATGGCTTGAAATACTCCACTTATTTGTTTCTCCATCTATTCCACTTTTTGTTGTGATATATTTCTCTCCTTCCCTTCCTGGCCAAGTGTTACACATGATTTTGGTCATCTTGGTGATATCTTAACAAGGGTGTATTCAGGCTCCCAACTAGAACTTTCTCCTGAGAAAAGTGGCATTTATCTCCTTCCAGAATACATATTTTTAAAGTGGGTTTGCAGGATGCATATGGCCTAGGGTGTGAGAATTACTTATTCTCATAGGCCACCTTCATCTAGGGTGCGAACTTCTCACAGTTTTCTCTATACATAGGGTGTGAACTTGTTTTTAAGCTTTGGAAAGAGAAGAGGTCTCAAGGGTTCTAGAAGGGAATCTTCTAGAGAATGAGTTGGCATTCGTATGGTTGTCATTTTACTGGATTCTTTGATTTGATGGGATCATTCTCATCCATGTAACCATCTCACCCTCTCCTATATATTGAAAGTATTCTCATGGAAAAGGTTAAGCAAGATTATTTGAACAATTGGTGAAGGAATTGTGTGAAGAACCCTGCTTAGACAGAAGCTTGGAGACTCTAGTTGGTATACCAAGAGGAATTGGATCTTATTCATGAAAATATCAAGCAAGTGTGTGTGTTGGAACCAAGATTCACCAAAAGGAAGCTTGTGACATCAAGGCGACCAGGTTGTATCTTCTACTTTCAATTAATATGATACAGTGGCATGTCCTTTTCCCATAAAGTCATTCTTACTTTATTGTGTAATTCCTTGATCATATGCATAATTTGACGTTGAATACATTTTTCTATCTTCACTTTGGTTGGTTTGTGTTGTCTTGGTCTTGATCTCATGAGAGCACTAGAGTGAAGCAGGAGAAATAGAGACCTAAGGAAGCGATACAAAGGTATGCCATTTGTTCCTCCTTACTAGCTAATTCAATGATTGCAATTTAGGGAAAGAGTCATGCACTGTCCTGTTTTTTTCTAGATCTAGGTGGATCTAGGGAGATTTGTTAGTGTCTGCACCTACCGATTAGTCCAATAATACCAAGTTCCTCTTTTAGTAATGTTTTTTCTTCCTACGCCAAATGTAAGTTTGTCGCATCTGACCTTGCTCTAGATTGAATCTCCTGCGCGACACTCACTTGTAATTTATACAAGGCTTTAGTTGGAATGTTGGGCAATGCCAAGTCCAACCTCTCAATGTCTTTTAGGGGCCTCTATGTTTTCTCCTCATTGATGAACAACATATTTGGTGTTATGTTGAATTTAACACTTCCTTGCTCTGTGATGTTCATTGTCTCTCCAGCAGGTGCTTCTTCTCTAGTGGTCATTGGTTTCTCCTTCTCTTTCTGCTATGTCTTGATCCTCAACTGCTCCAGCGCAGTTTTTACCTATTGTACTTGCTCTAGAATTGAATCTCATTGATTCTCCATGTTTTCCCATACCTCCGATAGTCTATCTTCCATTTTCGTTGATATCAAATCCACATCATCTGATTTTAATGATGTTTCCATTGGTTTTTTGTGGGCCTTTTCCTTCTTCCTGGCACCACTTTCTTGCTCCCTGGGCTTTTCTTTTGAGCATCTGATGGCTCAGATACCTTTGGAATATGTGTATCCATGTTGGTATATTTCCAAAATTCTTCTTCCATGTCTACCTCTTGTGCCTCCGTCTACACTTATTTTGCACTCACATGTCATGTCGATCCTCTTGTGCTCTATGTGCCATTCCTTCATATTTGTTGCATGAGGACTATGCTACCCTGCGTCTGGATTTGTACTTCTCGCGTTGCCCTTGGAATCTTTGGAAATTTCCACTCCTCAGGACACTCTTGGACCTCCATGTGGATATCCTATGTCATCATGCAGTACTTCAGCTGTAACCACGCCTTGGTTGCATCCTTCTTTTCCTGTAGCCACATGCTGTGACATGATGCCTAGAAATTTTCTATCTGTCCAAACTCCTAGACAGTTTCTAGGGAGATCCTCCATGTATCCTCCAAGATGTTATGGATCTATGTTAAGTATTAAGAGAACATGTCATTGTTGACTTTCTTTACCTTGGGATATGTTGTGCTTCACAGCGACGTGTAGCGCGCTACGCCACATTTTCTTGTCCTTGGAAAGAACATAGTGTATGTGGGTTCCTACCACCCCATAAGTGAAATGAGGATGATTAACCACGAGTAGTGGAACTCAAAGCCCTAGTCTTATGTGTCCTTTTAGTATTCAAGGAACGAGTTCAGTAAGTAAGGGGACTATCTCATCAAGCTCCCTTTTGTGCATTGTGTTGCGGCTGCTACTACTCCTGTGGGAACTTCTTCTTTTTGGCACTTATGCATTAATTTGCAACCAAGCAATCTTGTTGCAAATCGTGTCATGGGATCTTTGATGTTGCCAATCATGATACCTTTATTACCCATTGTTGTGCCATACTTTTCTTTGATATCATTTGAGATGGATTTCTCCATATTCTTGTCTTCTAGGTATTGTTTATGCTTCTCTCCATCTGTGGGTATCCCTGTAATCACTACAATGAGGTCGACGTTGATAGGCACTGGCCTATCCATCCACAATATGCCTTCATGCACCCTCTCTAATAATTTTTTTACACATTTGTTTATGTGTTTCCCATGCCCAAAGTGTAGTATGTATAATAAGTTCATGATGCCGGTGTTGTATAGTCCCAAGATCCACTACGAAGGCTCCAACAGTGGTGCACCTGATGGGACTTCTCCCCTGATCTCTAGGTAGCTATGTGCTACCAAATATGGGAAATTTATGGTGTCAGAGACATCATGGTCGAAGTATTTAAGGCTATCAAATCCTCCTACCATGTTATCATCGGTTTTCACTCCCTTGGGTATTTTCGACATAACTATACCTAGTTCTTCTTGTGTGCGTTGTATGCCTTGCGCACTACTTTCTATTGTCAACCTTCTTTTTCCATTGTGTGGAAAATACCCCACCCTTTGGAATGTCATATTTCTCTGTTTCATGCACTGGTTTCATCTCTAGGCCTTGCTGCATGAAAAATGTGGTTGGTTCTTCTTACTATGTCCCTTTTCCCCTGGACACGTCATATTTCATTTGTTCAGCATCCTCTTCCAGCTACTCAGGCTCTTGTGTGGGTTCCTGGTCCTCTTCCACATGCAATGTGGTCTTCTCATACTCTGGTGTGTGGATTTCATCGTCATCCACCACTATGGGAATCTTGTTTGTTCTGGTTTGTGGCACTTGAGTGTTACTCTGTGTTTTTTGTTCAATTATGCTTGTCACTCCAACCCTTGGTGGTGACATGGAAAGGAAATCCATACTACAGGATTCCAAATTGATAGATGGTAGCACAAATTCTCACTCTATTTCTCTTCCACTCGGCTCTGCATTCTTCTCCTTATAAAATAACACAATGGGTTGCTTCCCCCCCATTTTCCAACTTTATAATGGGATGAAGAAGTGACAGTTGTGTTCCACTGACAATTGTCACTTTTTCACTTTTTGCGGTGTTTCCTATGTGTTGTACCTTTCTATCCATTCACTTCTCTTATGCGCACACTTTTTTTGAACCCTGGTTTTCTTGCAGTGTAGTGTTCTGTTCTACCAGTTCTATTCTATTAAGACCCACCATGTGCGTCGATCTATTTTTGTTTTTATCCTCTTTTTACTTTTTATGGATTTCCTTATTTTTCTTCTTTTTATTTTTTTTTCTCATTTTATCTCCCTTACTTATACTATAATATACTATATACATATCTTCTTACTGCATGGTAACTTTCTAAGTACTAGGATGTCGAATGTCCCTATATAGTTTCAGTTGACTCCCATTGATCATCCCTATGAGTTCTGGACCTCCTAAATTGATCTAGATTTTATGAGCAGAACGAAATGACTACATATTATTAACAGGTGCTTAACACAAAATAACATAGATACAGTAAAACTAGTTTTCTATTCAATAAGGAAATAAGTTGAAACTATAAAATGCAGCGGAAACAAGCTTGTCGGAATGGTGGCAGCTTATCTCTGAGAAGAGATGTGACGACTATGCTCATTCACAAGAAGATGATTACAATGAGTCTCTGAAGGCCTTTTTACAATAAATAGGAATTCCAAAAACCCTGGACATCCAAAAACCTAACCCTAGGAGATGAAGCGCCAAAAGTCATGTGGGCCTCGTCTGGGTAAGTTAGTACATCAACTTCTTGGGGTCGTAACTTTTGCATACGATCTTCGTTTTAGTCATATGATATCCTATTAGAAAGGTATTTTCAAGGATATTCATTTTTGGGGCTCAATCATGCCTTTGGCTATCATTGAGAAGATCAATCCTGAAAAACCTTCATTTAGGCCCTCAAATGGTTCCGGAAGTTAAAACTGCTAAAAATAGTAAATTGCCAAAATTGCCAGAAAACTGTTTTGAGCCAGTTGGAAAAGGTGGGTGGTCACCAATATCCACCTAGATCAATCCTCCCTCCTTAGGAATCAATGGTCTCCATTGCATTGATTTCCCCCATTAGATCAGGAAATTTCTGTTGAATTTAGCCTCGGGTGAGCCACTTGCCTTGGTGCAGGAGTTGCCCTGCTTTCATGACTCAATAAAGCTGGATCCTTTGTTGTCGAGTTCCCTTGATCTATGTGTCCACAATCTGATCATTGGATGTCTGTTGTATGTATTTGGGGTTGAGCTATGTTGGTTTCAATTGCTATGCTACGCCTGAGGTGTCCAATAATGTTGGGAAATAAGGGCGAAGGAGATCCACGTTGAACACTGGGTGCAGGACAAGGAAAGGAGGAATGTTTAGCTCAAAATAATTATCCCCAATAGCCTTGGTGATGGTGTATGACCCATAATGGAGTGGGTGAAGCTTCCGATGGGGCCATGTAAAGCATTCTTTCTGCAAGTGCAATTAAAATTTTTCTCCCACCTGAAACTTATGTGGCACCCATTGTTGATCATGGCACTGCTTGTACTTGTCATTGGACTTATATAGGATATCCTAAACTTGTTGGTGGATGTGCTAGATCCACTCAATGAACCGGGTGGCTTTATCAGCTTTAGTTGGAGCAGAAGATGATTTGGTTGAGGTGAATGCAAGGGGAAGTGCAACATCTATGGGACCCAATGGTTGGAATCCCAACCCCACTTGAAAGGGGTTGTGTCTGGTTGAGCTATGCAGGACTCAGTTGTAGTTATGTTGGACATAGGGAAGGATTTCATCTCATGTTTGAGGGTTCTTTGAATTATACATGCAAAGGATATGTACAATCATTTGATTTACGACCTCTGTTTGGCCATCTGTTCGGGGGTGGAATGTCATGGATTTAGTGAGCTTGGTGTCCAGCAATGACTAGAGTCTTGACTAGAATGTGCTGAGAAATCGACTATCCCAATCTGAGACAATGGTTTGTGGGATTCCAAAATGTACCTAGACTCGTTCAAAGAAGAGCTTGGTAGTTTCCTCTACTGTGATGTTCTTCTTCACCCAACCAAAATTTCCCTCTTAGAAAAGTGATCAACAACCACAAAAACACATTCATTTCCCCGCTTGGTAGACAAAAGGCCCGACATGTAGTCCATTGAGATGCATTCCCATGGAATATTAGTTGTAGGAAGAGGGTTGTATAGGCCTTGTTTCTTAGTGTACATGCCTTGTTTCTTGTGCAGGACCTGAAATACTTGCTGACCTCTTGTCAAATTTTTGGCCAGTAGAAATGTTTCAGTAGCATCACCACTGTCTTTTCAATGCCGAAATCTCTTTCCACCTAGTTGTAGTGGGCTTCCCATATCAACTTCACTTTCTCGCTTGATGGAACACATATATGGCTCAGACGATACAACAACCCATCTTGAAGATGGAAATTATCGACAACTGCATTTGCACCCAACATTTGGTAGGTGGTGGCAAAGTTTGTGTCTGTCTCATAGATTTGGGGGAATCCACAGGTCTCATGGCCACAGGATTCTAGCATCATGGTGAGTGTCATGACTGGCGGTCTGCTGAGGCAATGAACGACGCGATTGGCGCTTCCTATTTTATACTTGATGTTGAGGTGGAATTGCTGCAAGTATGTGGACCACTTTTGATGGTGATCATTCTACAATTTTCCTTGTGTCTGTATGAACCGCAGTGTCTTATGATTAGTGTGGATGATTGTCTCCTTCCCAATAATGTAATGTCTCCACTGGTGGCAGGCTTTCACATTGGAGTACATTTATTTTTCATAAGTAGGGTACTTATAGAAAACATCTAATAGTGTCTCACTATGATAGGCCACGAGGTGGTTGTGTTGAGTGAGAATGGCACCCACCACGTAGTTTGAAGCATCTGTCTCAATCTCAAAGGGTTGTTCTAGGTTTGGTAGTAAAATTATTGGGGTTGAGCACAAGCACTACTTCAAATCATTGAACTCTTGTTGTTTGGACTAGCCCCATGCAAATTTTTCCTTACCACCACCCTTGGTTATTTGGTTGAGGGCCCATGCAATATGGGAGAATCCCAAAATGAACCTGCGGTAGAAATTGGCAAGGCCCAAGAAGCTCTAAAGCTCAGTGAGTGTAGTTGGGGCTATCCAGTCACAGATGACTTGGATATTGGCTGGATCCACATGTACGCCATGCTGATCACTTGTGTAGCCCAGGTAATGGACCATATCCATGCCGAAGGAGCATTTTTCCAAGTTGGCATATAGCTTGTGTTGTCACAGTGCGCAGTACCTGCTGAATATGCTACAAGTGTTCGAAACAAGTCTTGTTGTAAATGAGAATGTCATCTAGATACACCACTGCAAAAGTATTGGTGATTGGTCATAGGATATCATCCATCATCCTCATGAAAGTGGCTGGAGCATTTATCAAACCAAAGGGCATGAACAACCATTCAAAAAGGCCTTACTTTGACTTGAAGGAGTTTTTCCATACATATGTTTGTTCTATTGGGACATGGTGGTAGCCAAACTTCAGATCAACCTTATTGAAGTATTTGTCCCCCATGAGTTGATCAAGGAGGTTGTCAATTCGGGGAATCGAGTACCAGTTTCTAACTATGATTTTATTTAGAGCCAGGTAATCAATGCAAAGTTGCCAGGTTCCATATTTCCTCTGTACCAACACGATTGGGCTCTTGCAAGGTAATGAGCTGGGACAGATGTGCCCCTTGTGGATAATTTCTTATATCTATCGCTTGATCTCCTCATTCTCTAATAGAGAGTAGTGATAGACTATCCCATTGGGCAGTGGTGTGTCGGGGGTCGGATCGATGGGGTGCTTGACCTAGAAATTCAAAGGTACCCCGGTAGGTGAGGAGAAGATATCTGAGTATTCTTCAATGACCTTATCTACTTGCTTCTATTGTGTGGAGAGGTCAGCCATAGAGACCTTGGATGTGGCTATGATCTTTCACTTATTATAAGAGCGAATCATGAAGAAGACAAAATTCCTTGTCTGAGATATGACCTTCCTGCATTTCTTAGTAAATATCAAGGAAATAACACTAGATGGGACTGCCTCGGGTATCCTGTACAATTTCCTATTCAAAGTAATAATAACACTACGAGGCCTAGACTCATGTATAGCATGATGTTTCCATAAATAAGGTTTTCCTAAAAGAAAACCACAAATTCCAAGAGGAGAAACATCACACAATGCCTCGTCTTTGAAGGGCTTGATGTCATACGACAGTCAACACTGTTGGTTGACATGGAAATCGCTTCCTTGGCGGAGCCATCCAATGGTGTAGGGTTGTAGGTGTGGCGTTGTCGGCAGGGCCAACTGCTTGATGACCTCTGTTGATATGAGGTTCTTATGGCTACCTCTATCAACGATGAAGTGCATCAGAGTGCCTTTTACCCACATATGTGAATGGAAGAGGCGTTCTCCTTCTTTTGGATCGTTTGGTTCACCAAGCTGGAGCTTGTTGGTAGAAATGGTGGCACTGGGTTCCGCATCAATGATCCTTCTTCCCCTTTCTGTTTTTGGCTCAGAATTTAAACCCGCATGTGGTTCATAGGCTTTCACTTCGGCCACCAGTGGCATCTTTGAGCGGCAGTTAGCAGTGTTATGCCAAGGGCTCTTATGGAAGTCGCATCACTTCTTGGTATCTTTCTTTGTCTTTCTAGTGTCCTTCTTTGCTTACGTCTTGGACTGGTTGTCCTAATATTGTCCATCTTTGCTTTCTCCTTTGTTTTGTGGGTTGGGGCCACCCTTTCCTAGCTTTTTTTGTGAGAAGTTCCCAGGCCCAAATTGTCGTGTCTTTTGTTTGAGTTTCTGCTCGATTTTGATGACATATCGGTAGGCCGTGCCCAAGGATGAGATGTTTAGAAATTCCATTTCAGTCTATATGTATCTATGCAGTGCACCACAATACTTGAGCACTATATGTTTCTCTGAATCTTTTATACTCAACTTGGTGCGCAAGGTATGAAATATATTTGTGAAATATGGCATTGCTTGGTCTCTTTATTACCGCATTGTGGTCTATTTGGTATACAAATCATAATAACTTCTAATGGGGTAGTATTTTTCCTTAATATCATCCTTAAAGGATTCCCAGGTGCCCATGACTATAAATAATGAGGGATCCTCTATTTCCTTTTACTCACAGAAAGTTTCCCACCAATCTTTGACATGGGGAACGACTTTGAGGAGCACAAAAGTAATCTTTTCTCTATTTGAAAAGTTATGGATAGAAAAATACCCTTCTAGTATATTCAACCACTTGTCTACAACATCTGTGTCTATCTAACCTTTAAATATAGAAATATCGAAGTTTATTTATACCTTGAAGGAGGTGACGCCTCCGTTCGAAGAATATGTGTTGCCTGTTGATAGCCGTCGAAGGATTTGCACGAAACTATCCATCATCTCGTTCCTTTGTTGCGTGAGGGCTTCCTCAATCAATAGTTTGAAAGGATCTCCTGTCCCATCATATTTATTTTCTCCTACCATGAGAGGTTGCTTGGGCATGTAAGAGCTTTTTTCCTCAAGATAAACAAGCTCAAGACCCAACTCTTTGTACTCCGACCTCGTTGGGGACATGCATTAAGATGACAAGGAGAAGACCTCTCTGATACCATTGATATAGATTTTATGAGAATAATGAAATGAATACAGATTATTAAAACATGCTTAACAAAAAATAACAAATATACAGTAAAATAATTTTCTATTCAATAAGGAAATAAGACGAAACTATAAAATGCAGCAGAAACAACCTTATTGGAATGGTGGTGGCTTATCTCTAAGAAGGGATGTGATGGTTGCACTCATTCACAAGAAGATGATTACAATGAGGATCTGAAGGTATTTTTACAATAAACAGGAATTCCAAAAACCCTAGACATCCAAAAACCTAACCCTAAGAGATGAAGTGCCAAAAGTCATGTGGGCCCCGTCTAGGTAAGTTAGTACATCAACTTTTCGAGGTCGTAACTTTTGCATACGATCTTCATTTTAGGTGTATGATAGCTCGTTGGAAAGGTACCATCGGGGAGATTCATTTTTTGGGATTAATCATTCCTTCTTCTATCATTTAGAATATAGATCCTGAAAAACCTTCATTTAGGCCCTCAAAATGGCCCCGAAAGTTAAAATTGCTAAAAATAGTAAATTGTCAAAATTGCCAGAAAATTGTTTTGAGCCAGTTGGAAAAGGTGGGTGGCTACCGATATCCACCTAGATCATAAATATTGAAATTTTATAGATCCCTCCTCTGTAAGGTAGCTAGAGAGGTAGTGGGGGGGGATCTAGAGGGCCCATAGTGATAATAGTGGAGGCCATTCAATGTAAGGTGGACTAGGTCCACTATATTATTAAATAAGGCCCACTATGGTAGTTAGATATAATAAATGGGTAATTAGA
>JZKD02S2100869.1:450621-481302 GCA_000966675.3 Picea glauca | reverse complement strand
CATGGCATCTATTTAAAGAGCATTGAGGTTCATTTGCTGATGATCGATTGTGAGAAACTCTCTTGTAAAATCTCTTTGTAATATTTTTCTTTGCATTAATAAACTGCTCCAAGTGGTCGCATTGGCTGGGGCCGTGGAGTTTTCCCCATAGGTTTTTTACCACAAGAAAACATCGTTGTGTTGATATTTGATCTAGTTATGTGAGTGGTTACTAAAGGTGTTCATCCTCTGTTGGAATACTTGTGTTGTCGAGCATGGTATCAGAGCCTGTTTGGATATCTTCTCCTCCTGTAGATCGAGATTGTGAAGCCGAGTTGCCTCATCTCTATTTTCTGTCATTTCCATACATTTCTGGGCTGAGAGGATTGTTCCATTATGTCCGGAGCACTCATTTCATTAAGTAACACTTTTTGTTTCACTCGAAAATGTTTTTGTTTTCCCAAGATACGACCATTACAGTCAGATCCAAAGATATGAAGCTTGAATACACATTTTTAAAATTTTTGCAGAGTAGTATTTTGGTTTTATTTCGGTTTTGCATTATTTGTTTTTGGTTTGCTACTATTTTAGATCTGTGTATTCTCTTTTCCCCGTGCCCTGTGTGATCTCGACAAAGAAGAAACAGATAGGAAAAGGTGTATCTTCCAGGTAAGCTAACCGAGATCTAACCCTTGTTGACATCGAGAAGTGAAAGTTTTTTCTTTTGTGAAAAGAGGTTTTTTTTAGCACGCTCTCCAAGGCCATCTTCCACAACAACAACAACAAAGAAAATAGTTTTTTTTTAGCACGCTCTCCAAGGTTGTCTTCAACAAAAACAACCACAACAATCCTCCTTATTAACATTACAATATATTTTGCTAGACCATTTGGTTAAAAGATGCCTTATTAAGTAAGAGGTTTTGAGTTCAAGTGTCTCTTTTGTTACTTTTTTTTGAAAAATTTCATGCTAAAATTGTAAATTGTATTTCACTTCAAGTATAAAAGTGAATCACTATAAGTAGCTTTAATATTTTATTTAGAGTTATTTATTTTGCATGCATCTTTTCTTTTAAAAGTGAGCCCCACTTCTCTTTATAAAAGTGGGTCACTTCATAAAGAAACTTACACTACCACATGGTCCTTTGGTTACCATTTATGCCTTTTTTTTTAAAAGGGCATAACTCTCACATCCGAAGTCCGTTTTCAGTGTTGTTTTTTTTTTAAAACCGCATAAATTTTTGAGCTCTTTCCATTCAGATCATTAGTTTTAGTTTTTAAATATGTATTATATGCATATTTAATATGGCTTCTACAAATAATCTCTTACTTACCATCACCAACTACTTCCAATGGAAATCCCATATGGATGATTTATTAAGAAGTAAAGGCTTGTACAAGATTACCTTGGGAAAGGAAACAACACCCACTGATGTTGATAAGAAGCCAAATGGGATAATAGGAATGACGAAGCACATGGATTAATCAGAATGTCCATCTCTCCTTATTTAAGGTTCCACCTTCAATCACTTGATCAACCCAAAGAATCTTGGGACAAGATTGAATTTGTGTTTGGTAAACACAACATTATTCGATCACAACGGTTAGAAAATCAAGTACTAACTTTAAGTCCAAATGATTTTTCTTACATTGAAGACTATCTATCTAAGTTTAAACACTTAGACTTTTATGTGAAGAATGTAAGATAAATATAGAAGAAGATCGTTTCATTTATATTATACTTTATAAGCTAGGTAGTGCATATTTTGTTTTTGTATCTACCTTTTATGCCATGCAAGAGGTTCTAAGGGCAGCTTATACAAAACCCATTCTTGAGAACTTTTGTGATGCTTTGATTAGAGAGCAAGATAAGCTTGTACAACTTGGAGTGATCAGCACTGCAGGTACCTACAATAAAGCCTTAGTTGTCCATCAAAAAGATAAACCCAAGAATACCAAGAAGAAACATCCTCGCCACAACAACAAGCAATATAAGGGTCCCAAACCCACTCAGACAACTTCCTCTCTTAATGGCGACAAAGGAGAAAAATATAAAAGTAAGAATACTAACAGACATTGCAACTTTTGTGATAAACATGTTCATGATGAGTCCAAATGTTTCAAGAAGATGGCAGCTTGAGAAGCAACAATGAAGAAGCACAACATCAATATTGATTCTACTTCTTCTTCTTCTTCTCATGGACATGCACTTTCTACTTCTGGTTTCTCCTTCAATACAAATTATACTTCTACTTCTACTTCTGATGAGTAGCTTATTGATTCTGGAGCATCTTATCATGTGGCTAAGGATAGAGCCATATTTTCCACTCTAAATGAATGTAACACCAAGAAAATATTTGTTGTTGATGATATATCTCTTAGTGTTGAATGATCTGGAACAGTTCAAGTGGAAAATGGTCATTTCAATGATGTATTATGTGTTCCAAGTATTTCTTATAACCTTCTATCAGTATATCAAATCAGTCATTCAAGTGAAGGTAAAACCATGGAGTTTTCACCTCGCCAAGTTGTAATCAAGGATCTAAAAGATCCTAAGCATGTTCTTGCAACTAGAATTGTTGACGATATTACCAGGTTGTACAAATTTGACAACTTTGGGTCATCATATTTTTCATTAGTTTTTGTTTCTCATAGCGATGACTTGAGAAAACTATGGCATGAGTGGTTTGGTCATCTAAACTATCGCTCATTGCAGCAACTAAGTAATCAACATATGGTGACTAATCTTCCTATTGTTTCATGTAGAGATGGTGTTTGTGTCAATTGTGTTCTTGGCAAACATCATCGGGACTGTTTTGACAAACGTGCCTCTTGGCACACCTTGAGTCCTTTGCAACTTGTTCATAGTGATTTGTGTGGTCCACTTTCTTCTCCTTCTTTTTCTGGCTACAAGTATTTCTTAACTTTAATTGATGACTTTTCCAAATGTACTTGGGTTTACTTCTTAAAACTTAAGAGCAAATCTTTTGACAAGTTTTTGGCCTACAAGGCCCTTGTAGAAAAGCAATCTAAACATCAAATTAAAAGTTTAAGAACAGATAATGGAGTCAAATATGTGAACAATAATTTTACAAGTTATTGCACTACACAGGGAATCCAAATGCAACACACTGTTCCATATAAACCACAACAAAATGGTGTTGTTGAGAGAAAGAACTGCACATTAAAAGAAATGGCTAATTGTGTGATCCAATCTAAGGGATTAAGTCTAAAATATTGGGCAGAATCCATCAAATGTGAAAATTACATAGTAAATTGCACTCCCACAAAGGCTCTTAAAAATATAACACTGGAATAAGCTTGGACTAAAATTAAACCAGATGTAAGTCACTTCCGTGTATTTGGCAGTATAGCATGGGCTCACATCCCTGATGAGAAAAGGAAAGAATTGCAGCATAAAAGTGAGAAGTGTGTATTTATTGGTTATTCTGAATATGTCAAAGGTTACAGACTTCTTCAATCACAATGTAATGAAATTATTATTGTAAGAGATGTTAAATTTGATGAAAATTTGTTGGCCTATGAGCCTAATTAGGCCATTGTTCCTTCTTCGTCCTGTGAGCCATCTTCAACATTTGTGCCTTATTTTGATATGGTTTCTTCTTCATATGATGAATGAGGATGAAAATCCACCTCCGCCTGCTCACCCTCCTCCAGATGAGTCCTTTGAACCTGAACCAGCACCAGCTCCACCGCTTCCTAGATGTGTTTGTTCAACACGAGAAGCAGATGGTGATATTGTCGGTGATCCTTCAGATCAACGTCGGACACGTTCACAGTTCTAGCGAGCCTCTTCTCTTTTGGCTATAGTTTCAGAAACTCATGATCCAAATACATTTGAAGAAGCTTCAGGTCATCCATATTGGGATACATCAATGAATGAAAAGTGTCGTTCTTTAATGGAAAATGATACTTGGGATATTGTACCTCTTCCAATAGGAAGAAAACTTGTTAGATGCAAATGGCTCTACAGAACTAAGTATGCATCAGATGGAAGTGTTGAAAGACACAAGGCTCAATTAGTTTCCAAAGGATTTTCCCAAGTTGAAGGAATTGACTATAATGAAACCTGTGCCCCTGTAGAAAAAATGAATTACTTTTGCCATGTTCTTTCCATTGTTGCCTCATATAAATGGGAGGTCCATCAGATGGTTGTTAAATCCGCCTTCTTACATGGAGATTTTCAAGAAGAAATATACATGGAACAACCTCCTGGCTATGTCCAAAATGACTCTAGCCTTGTTTTTCGCCTCAAGAAATCTCTTTATGGTCTCAAGCAATCTCCCTAAGATTGGTATGCCAAAATGGATAGCTTTCTTATTGCCACTGAATTCTCTAGATGCCATTCTGATCCTAATTTCTATACCATGAAAGTAGGAATCCATCTCATAATCCTTTTCCTTTATGTTGATGACCTTATCCTTACTGGTAGTGACTCAAAACTTTTAAACCATGTGAAAACAAGCCTTAAGAAGAAATTTGAGATGACAGACTTAGAATTTTTGCACTATTTCCTTGGACTCCGAGTTTTGCAAACCAATGAAGGAATTTTTCTTTCCCAGTATAAGTATGAATGTGACCTTCTTCGTCGCTTTCACATGGATGATTGTAAACCAACCCCTTCTCCCTTCCAGTCTGGAGTCAAGCTTACTTCCACCTATACTTCTCCCAAATTTGATGCCACCTTGTACTGTCAGCTAGTTAGTAGCCTCTTATACTTGACTCATACCCATCTTGATCTTTCCTTTGATGTTGTTCTTATTGCGAGGTATATGCAAACACCCCATGAAATCCATTGGAAAGAAACTAAAAGGATACTTCACTATGTTCATGGTACAATTTAGTTCAGGATACATTATAGTTCAGGGGGGACTCTTTTATTTTTTGGTTTCACTGATTCAGATTGGGCCGGCAAATCTGATGATCAGAAGTCTACTATAGGTTATGTTTTTAGCCTTGGTTCAGGACCTGTCACTTGGGCCTATAAGAAACAACAAGCTATTGCACTTTCTTCAGCATAAGAAGAGTATCAAGCATAGGTAAATGCAATTCAGGAAGCCTTGTGGCTTTGATAGATCCTTTCAGAGTTTGGATTCCAACAACAACACCCGATCAGCCTTTGGTATGAAAATCAGAGCTCCATCAAGCTCGCCAAAGACACATTTCAACATCAGTGTAGAAAACACATCAAGCTACACATGCAGTTCATTATAAATATCATTCATGATCAAGTTATTGAATTTCTCTTTTGTCCTACAGAAGATCAAGTTGCAGACATTTTCACAAAGTATCTTACAGAAGCGAAGTTTTCCAAACTTTGATCTATGTTAGGATTTCATGAATTTGTCATTAAGGGGGGTTAGGCTCTAATGCCTCCTTCCTTCTCCTATTGTGTCACTATTGTAAATCCTTCAATCCTATCCCAAGTTGTACTTAAGGGGGGATGTTAGGATATTTAGACACTTAGGAGTTAGTTAAGATCTACTTGGTCTAATGTGTCATTAGGTAAAAGTGTGTTTCCTAGTGCATTTCCTTCGTATGCATTAGTTTGCATTTGCAGTTATGAAATTCAATGGTCATGATATGTTCCCAAAATAGAGTGATCTAACGGTTCATACTCTCCTCGATCTTAATGGCCATTGATATGTGGATTAACACCCGATTGGTCCATGATCTATATTTAAAGGGCATGGATGTTCATTTTATAATGATCGATTGTGAGAAACTCTCTTGTGAAATCTCTCTATAATATTTTTCTTTGCATTAATAAACTACTCCAAGTGGTCGCGTTCGTTGGGGCCGTGGATGTTTCCCCATAGGGGTTTTACCATGTAAAAACATCGGTGTGTTGATCTTTGATCTGGTTATGTGAGTGGTTACTGAAGGTGTTCATCCTCTATTGGAATACCTGTGTTGTCGAACAGGATATCCTCTACCTCTTCTTCATCACTTTCCAAGCCTTCCCTTGCGGCTATGACTCTCTTCTTATTATTCATCTTGTATTGGTAGGGTGCTCCACTGTGTGTTCTTCCAGTTGTTTCCATGATTTGCTTCATCCGGTATTCATCCATCATGATTAGATACAAGGCCTCCTCCTTCTTTCCTTTATCCATTTCTTCGTCTCTTGTCAGTGCTTCCCCCCTTCCCCCATGCACGCAGGGAAGTTTAGTTTTCTGATGCCACTGTCATTACACCTTTGTTATACAGTAAAATTTTGATGGAAGTGTACAGTGATATGATATACCTACCTCTAGGTCCCTTCATGAACTCTTGCTCTGTTGCGCTATAAGACTTTGCAATATCTACTGCAAATTCTATGATAAATCCTGCAACAATGTTGTCTAGCCAGAAATCTACTGTGTGTGTCAATTTATTGTCAACTTATTGTAACTATGTGATCTCCATAGAATTCCACTCTAACTATTTGATCCAATTTGTAGGGTGGTTTTATTTCAACCTCAATATCCACTCCTGCAACACATGCGGGAAATCATAGAAAAATACTTCATGCAAGTCTCTAAATACGTACTTGTCTAAATATTTGTGCAGTGTTAACTTCAGGACTTTGTTATCTTTTTGCATAACTTTCAGCTCCTTTTTTTTCAACCATCTCTTGATATCTACCTTCATTTGGTTCCATTCTCTAAACATCCCATTTTTTATTCTCATTATTTTAACATTTCCTCACTAGATCTGACATTATTTTCACAATTCTTCCATAGATCTCATTCACCCAATCCCATTCTGTTCCAGCTGGAAACAGAACCATTTTTTGGTTATACTTCTCTCTTGCTACCTTTCTTGGGATGACCCAGGTTCATGTCTATCATGGTTTCCAACAAAACCCCTTTAAAACTATCGGTCCCTCTGGTAAACCAGAAGGCAACGCAATACACAGAGTGCATTATGCAGTCTCACCCGAGATAGTTCTATGGTTGGCTGCAATTCTCAAGTGCTTGCAACTTGGGAATGAGTGGGGATCTAGGATTAAAATCTATTACCTTCATTTTTTACTTTGACATTCATCTTATATTGAATACCATGTCATTCTTATTCATGCATGTAAAATAGTAGATTTAACTAGTAATTCACGCATTCATCTAACATTTAATCATTGACAGTAAAGGAAATACAAAATATTCAATCACAGAACACATGATCTACCATGGTTCACCCCTCCTGGGATACATCCACAAATATTTGGCTTCTCTTCTCTTTTATTATGGTGTTTCCAAAACTATAGCGCGTCGCGCGCATTACAATTCTCCCTCAAACTGGTTGAGATCTACATTGTGGTAGACTAGATCACAAGAATATCCTCATCTTGTGATATAACCCTCAATATATACCCTATTTCCTCTCCACATATCAACATATTATAAAATAGATCGCATTTACAGTCATTCTTTCATCGAACAATAGAGTAACAATGACCAACCAAAAAGGAACCATATTCCAACCCTGACCTAGACCTCCTAGGTACCTACTTATACATGTTTTCGTCTTATCATCCATTACATATTCTTACCAAAACCCTAACCCTATCATGTCTAGGTCTTTCTTCATGCGTGCCTTTCATTCTTTCCTCTTTTGAATGCATGTCTGTATTGCACATGTTTCTCTTCTTTCATGTGTGTCTACTTTCCACGTGTTTCTTTTCCTGCCAATTGTATTTCTCCCACATTGTTCTCTTCTCTCACACTAGGCTTACACACAACATGTAGGTAGTCTTCCCATTTTAATGGTTTATCCATCACATACATCCTCAACATATCCTTAATCACTTGATTCACCCTCTTTGTTTTCCCATCAGATTTTGGATGATAAGTTGTGCTGAAATTCAAATTTGTTCTAAATCCTTTAAATAATCCTTTCCAGAAATTTGAGGTAAAATTTGGATCTCTGTCAGACAAAATTGTCTTGGGTATACCATGCAATCAAGAAATTTCCCTCATATAAATATCAACAACATTGGTTTCCTTCTGAGTGAGCTTCACTATAATGAAATGGGCAGCTTTGGTAAGCTTTTCCACCACTACCATGATCGAATCATGGTGCTTTCTTGTTCTGGAAAGTTTGGTGATGAAGTCCATTGTTACCACTTCCCATTTCCACTCAGGGATGGTTATTGGTTGTAGAAACCTAGTTCGGTGTCTATGCTCATCCTTGAACTTTTGACACTCCAAACATTTTCCAATGTACTCAGCAACTTCTTTCTTCATTCTTGGCCAATAATATTGGCTCTTGACAGTTGCAATATTTTTTTGATACCCAAGGTGTCCAACATAAGGTACATTATGCATTTCTCTCAACATCAGATTTTTCAATTCTTGGGAATTTGGTACATAATTTTTTCTTCTATACATAACAATTTCATCCTTCCCCAGCTTTTAGTCCTCCATTTCTGCTACAAAATACCTTGATGTAATTTTTCTATGAATTCAATGACAAACTTATTTAAGTATTCTCTGAAAATACCATTCATTAAATAGATGAATATAGTTGGTGCATTTGATAACCCAAATGGCACCACTATGAACTCATAATGACCATACCTTGTTCTGAAAGCAGTCTTGTTGATGTCTTCATCTTTAATTCTTACCTAATGATAATTTAACCTGAGATCAATATTGGAGAATTTGTTTGCATTCTTCAACTGATCAAAGAGGTCATTGATACTTCGTAAAGGATACTTATTCTTTACAGTTATGTTGTTCAACTACATGAAGTCAATACAAAGTCTCAATGTTCCATCCTTCTTCTTCACAAATAATATTGGATCACCCCAAGGTGACACACTTGGGATTATATACCCCTTCTTCAGAATCTCTTCAAGTTTCATTTGCAACTCCTTTAATTATGGGGTACTCATCTTGTAAGGGGTCTTGGATATTGGAGTTTCTTCATGCATTAGACTTATAGAGAAATCAATATCTGTTTTAGGGGGTAATCTTGGTATTTCTTTAAATACGTCCTCAAACTCCTTTAGGACTGCATACTCTTCAATATTTGACACCTTATCCTTAGGTGTTTCTTCCATATGAGCTGCAAATATTTGACATCCTTTTCTGTAACATTTCTTTAGCTGCAATGCTGAAATCTCTCTTACATTTATCGCCCTAGGAATTCCTTGTATTGTCTTTAGGTTCCATTCTTCATCCCAACAAGTAAATTATTTATTATAATAGTCTAGGATAGCATGGTGTTGGTCCAACCAATCCATACCAATTAGATAGTCATAGGAACCTAAAGGTGAGATGTTCAAATCTTACCTAGTGATCAGTCCATTCATTTCCAGTGGACATGACTTAACCGTCTCATTAACTTTTCTTTTGGCTCCAGTAGCCAACTGCACCAACCAAGATTTTCCATGCTTGATTCTTGGAAAATAAAATATTTCCACCATTTTAGGATCTATATAACTATGACTGGATCTTGAATAAATTAAAATTGCAATGGTTTGGTTGTTGATCATACCTTCCACTTCAATCATGTGTGATTGAAACTTGGCTTGCTTGTTTTCTAGGGATGTAAAGATACTAGGTACATTCCTTCCCATGTCCTCCATTGTTTCAGCTTGTTGTACATTGTGAACAACTCTCACTTTTTCATTTATGTGAGGAAAATATTTGTACTTATTATCTCCCTTACAACTACAACATTGAATAGGTGGATTCCTTGGCCTTTTCCCCTATGTCTCAATCATTCTGGTCTCTCTAGAAGTTGTTTGTTCCTGGGAACTATTTCTAAAGAATGGTGGCTTATTCCCCTTCTTCATTTTTTCCATCTTGTACTTCTTCTTGTCTTCCCAAGATTTTTGTAAAGTTGGCTTTCCTTTATGTTGATCATATAGGCATTTAGCTTGCCTTATGGTCTCCTCCAAAGTTTTGGGATCATCATATTGTATCTTTTCATGGATGAATGATGGAATCACACTCAAATACCTCTGAATCTTAACTGTCTCATCATTGATGAAGGATACATACTTTAACAATTCTAAAAACTTTCTTTCATATTCATCTATGTTCATACTCCCTATATTGAGTTCAAAGAAATCCTTCATTTTCTTGTCATAATATCTCTTAGTCAAGTATTTCTTTTGAAAATACTTCTTCAATTCCTTCCAAGTAACATTTTTCTCTTTAATGTGTTGCGCCTACACAATTTGGTCCCACCACATGGATGTCTTTCCCTTGAGCTGATAGATAACAATTCTTCCTTATACATGTGAAGAATAATTATGTAATTGAAAATACTTTCTCATTCCTAGCAGCCATGTCTTTGCATCTTCATCCTTCTTATCCTCACCTTCAAATGTAGGAGGTTTGATTTTGTTCATTTCTCCTTGTATCTCATCCACCCCAGACCTCTTCTTATGCTTCCTAACAAGGGATGGACTTAAGTTATTGTGCTCTCTCCTAATGTAATGCCTTGGGGAGTGATGGTGATGTATGCTAATACTTCTTGCTCTACCTTTCTTATTAGGAGACCTATGACTTCCTGATTTTCTTGAGCCATTATCCTTATCCAATTTCTTTTCTATTTTGTTCAAGCTCTGCATTAAATTCATATTGAAGTCCTCTTGTTGCTCATTGGATTTCATAATCCTTTCATTATCATATTTATGAATTTGGACATATTTGTAAATTTTTTGAACCTGCACAGAATAGATCTAGCTAAAAAATAATACACACATTTGCAAAGATAATTGGAAAAAGAAGAAGAAGGAGAGAAAGAATGGAAGAATTATCATTAACCGTTTTGAATAATGAATAATTTACACATGATATACTCTGTATAACTCAATGATTTTGACTTAAGGTAAACCAAGTCACCATAGTGGTGATATAGAGTGATCTAGACACACACCAGTAGTTACGGGAGTGAATTGCCACCTATTCTAGTCTCTCAGGCAATTAAGGGAGTGAACTACCACCTAGTTGAGTTAACTAGTCAACTAGTCTTCAGTTAACTGACTGAACAGAAAGTAGTGAGGAGTTAACTCAAGGAATCAAGGCTAATGTGCCACTCTGGTGATGATACCAAGGAAAGGTTTAATTATCATGGTGATGATCCCAATTTTGCATGGTGATGATCCCAATGCAACATCTAAACTCAACTCAACTAGTCAAGCTGAAGTGTGAACTGAAAGAGAATATTCTCTAGGTGGAATATTCTCTCCTAAAATATAGGAGACTGGATAATGACTAATAAACAAATAAAAACCTTAGGAAAAATAAATCCTAGGTGTGTGTGAAGTAACTCCAACACCCCCCCTAAACATCAATATGGTGAAAATAAAGATTGGGTCCTGGAAACAAGGCCATGTTAGGTACCCAAGTACAAAAGATACAATGAAAATAAAGTGAGGAAAGAGGGAAAACCTCATGGGAAAAATCCCCCCTCAAGGTACAATGTATGTAAAAAGAAGAACTATAGTTGTTAGGCAACTATGTCCTTCACTCCAAGACGACCTTGCAAAGAATGGAATTTATGCTTAGTGAAGATCTTGGTGAAAATGTCTGTCATTTGTTCTGTTGAAGGATAGAACTGTAAGTCGATGATCCCCTTGTGTACTAAGTCTTGGATGTAGTGCATGTGGATCTTGATATTCTTTGTCTGCTACCTCTGAACTGGATCTCTGTAGAGCTTCAAAGTGCTCTGGTTATCACACTAGATGACAATCAGTCGATGAAACTGAATGCCCAACTCAGTGAGAAAATGTTGTAGCCACATAGCCTGAATGGTTATGTTAAATACCCCTTTGTACTCTGCCTCAGCTGAAGATAGAGAAATGGAAGCTTGCTTCTTTCTCGACCAACAGATAGGCCTGGAACCAAGACTGAGTGAGTAACCATATGTGGACTTGCGATCAATGTTATCACGAGCCTAGTCGGAATCAATAAACCCAATGAGATATAATGTAGAGTCTATTTCATAATGAATCCCAAAGGTGATGGTGCCCTGTATGTATCGAAGGATACACTTTACAGCTTTCCAATCTAGCTCATGCAACTCCTGCATGAACCTAGAAACTGCACCAACTTCATATGAGAGGTGTGGTATGGAATGTGTGAGATACAACCAGCTCCCCACTAGTTGTCTGCACAATGTGTTGTCAACCAGTGGAGTCTCCCTGCCATCCTCAAGTTTGACTCTTGATAGGAAAGGAGTCGGAGTAGACTTGCAGTCTGTCATGTGAAATATCTCAAGGAGATAGCGTGCATACTTGGCTTGAGATAGTTTGATGCATGATGCATCCTGACTGATCTCAAATACAAGGAAGAAGTGTAGTAGACCCAGGTCTGTCATCAAAAACCTGTCATGAAGAATCCTCTTGACTGCAGCAATCATCGAAGTCGAGCAATCGGTGATTAGAAAATCATCAACATACAAAACTAAAAGTAGAAGTGAATCAATCATCCTGAGCATGTATACATTTGGGTCTGATTTACAATGTACAAATTTTTGTGACAACAGGTAGGAGTCCATATTGGCATACCAGGCCCTCGAAGCCTGCTTGAGGCCATAAAGTGGCTTCTTCAGTCGATAGACCAAATATGAGTCCTGGATAAATCCCTGGGGTTGCTCCATGTAGATATCCTCAAAGAGATCACTGTGAAGAAATGCATTCTTCACATCCATCTGATGGACTTCCCATCCCTTGGTTTCCGCAATGGCAAGGGACAATTGAATGGAATCCATCTTCGCTACTGGAGCGAAGGTCTCATCATATTCAATACCATGAACCTATTGAAATCCTTTGGCTACAAGCCTGGATTTGTATTTGTTGATATGTCCATCTGCTATGCTCTTGGTCCTGTAGACCCATCTGCATCTTACAAGTTTCCTCCCAGAAGGAAGGGGAACCAGATCCCAACTCTGGTTCTCGAGGAAGGAGTTGTACTCCTCCTGCATGGAAGATTCCCAAAAGGGATTTCCAGTAGCCTCACCATAAGACTTTGGATCAGAAGATTGAACCAAGAAAATATGCATGGAGGGCAATGGTTCAATGGTAGTAAGTGCAATAGGAGGCTCCTCGAAATCATATCGAGTCCTCCTAGTATCGGTTGGATCACCGACAAGATCCCCTACATCCTGAAGAGTAGTTTGTGCCCACTTGGGCCTCTTCTCTAGCTCTGCAACTGCATTTGGATGCTCTGACTCTGCATCTAACTGTACTGACTCTGAATCTGAATTTGAATCCTCTGAGTCCTCTAAATCATAACTCTCATCTGAAGAAGAGTCGGCATGTGCATTCTCATCATCTTGGACAAGTGGCAAAGTAAAGGTGTATGCATGCGGATGCTGAGGTACATGTTGTAAATGTGTTGAACCTGCACAGAATATATCTAGCTAGAAAATACCGCACACATTTGCAGAGAGAAATTGAGAAAGAATAAGCAAGAGAGAAAGAATGGAAATAATTCTCATTAACCGTTTTCACACTCAAAAGAGTGAATAATTTACAACAGATGTAGGATACATGAGTAACTAATGATCCATAGTGGTTATCTAGAGTGATCTAGACACACACCAACAGTTACAAGAGTAAACTTCCACCTAGTCTAGTCTCTCAGGAAGTTACGGGAGTGAACTGCCAGCTAGCTGAGTTAACTAGTCAACTAGTATTCAATTAACTGACTGAACAAAGAGTAGTGAGTTGGTGATGATCCCAATGTTGCATGGTGACAAAACCAATGCAACATCTAAACTCAACTCAACTAGTCAAACTGAAGTGTCAACTGAAAGAGAATATTCTCCAGGTGGAATATTCTCCCCTAAAATATAGGAGACTGGATAATGACTAATTATCACTAATAAATAAGGAATAAACTTAGGAAAAATGAATCCTAGGTGTGTGTGAAGTAACTCCAACACCCCCCCTAAACATCACTATGGTGAAAATAAAGAATGGGTCTCGGCTACGAGGCCATGTTAGATACCCAAATACAAAAGATACACTGAACTAAAAGAGGAAAGACAGAAAACCTCATGGGAAGAAAACCCCCCCTCAAATTACAATGCATAAAATAAAAAATGATAAGGAACAAAAGGTAGTTGCTAAGAAACCATGTCCTTCACTCCAAGAAGACCTCACAACTGTGTAAGTTTGTGCTCTTTGAAAATTTTGTTGAATATGTAGGTGTCTTCACAGATCTGATGAAGTATATGCATCATTTATATTTCCACACATATCCACTTTATCTTCTTGTAATGAATAATATCCAAATAAATTTTGGATGAAATTTTGAAAACCGTGCGGTCATTTCCAGAAAAATGTTGAAATTTTGTTGACTTTAAAATGATCATAACTTCACTTTTCGGACTCCGTTTTGGACAATTTGTTTTTTGAAATTGGATATTTTCCCAAGAGTAATTCAAATATGCAATTTGTTTCTACAAATTTTTCTCAAAAAATACCAGAATGGTGTCTGATGTGCACGGCTCCCTTTTTTACTCCTGAGATGCATGCATGGTGCATGCAAAAGTGCCTGCATGTGACTCCTGAGATGCATGCATGGTGCATGCAAAATTTTCTGCATGTAAATCTTGAGATGCATGCCATATATATTCCACATGAATTTCAAAAAACAAATCTGAAATGGAGTAGACCTCATGTTTAATTATTGGAATACAAATTTCTACAAAAACTTTTGTAGAAGACTCTTCATAATAAGAAGCATGATCTTCTGATGGCTTCTCTTCTGGCTCTATCTGTTCAACCTCCTGCATGAAATATTCACAATATTCTTTATTCCCAAATAGAACCTCCAATCTGGTCAATAATTCATTTGGAGTTAATCCTTGTGATTCTTCATATACTTGATGGAAAAGTTCGGGAGAAACAAACATGTTGATACTTCCTATGGCCATATCTTGTCTATTGAGAAAGTCATTTTTCTCATCGACATAATCAGGCTCTACTTCCAGTGCCATAGTAATTTGGTGCAATCCTCTACATCTAAGATGAAAAAGAATATTTGGCTTCCATTCCAAATAGTTATGAGGCGTGAGAAGTATTTCTGGTGAATAATCCATCTTTTTGTTGTCTTCAATCTTTTGTACCTGCAAAAAATGAATTGGTGTAGCTTTTTATTAGTAGTCTATCGGCTCTGATACCATGTAAATGTGTTTAACCTATACAAAATAGATATATCTAGAAAATACCACACACAATTGTAGAGAGAAATTGAGAAAGAAGAAGCAAGAGAGAAAGAATGGAAAGAATGTGAGACACTTTTATTGAATTGGACACTACGCTCAATGATGAGTCAATCTAAGGAAATATCAATAAGCCAATATCCCTTCACACTGTCAAGGTATCCAAAAAAAATGCACTCAGTGCTCTGTGGATCAAGTTCCTTCCTCTTTTCAGAGGGAATCCTGGACCATGCACGTGAACCAAAAATATGAAAGTGGGTCACTTCTGGTTTGAGGCCACTCCAAGCCTCATAGGGGGTCTTATCCTTGACAAATCTATGGGGATATCTGTTTTGGATGTATGTTGCACAATTAAGTGCTTCGGCCCATAGTCTCTATGGTAGTGACTTTGCATGCAACATGCAAGATGCCATCTCCTTTAGAGATCAGTTTTTCCACTCAGCAACTTCATTTTGTTGTAGAGTGTAGGGAACTGTATGTTGCAACTAAGTCCCTGCCTCATGGAAAATATTGTTGATCTCATGATTCACATACTCTCCCTCGTTATTAGTTTGGAGGACTTTGATCTTCTTTCCGGACTGTGTCTCAACCAAAGCTTTGAAATCATTGATGTGTTGAAAGACCTCGGATTTTTTCCTGAGAAAGTAGATCCATGTAAAACGTGAGAAATCATCAACAAAAATGAGAACAAACATCACTTTACTGATTGAAGGATGTGGAAAAGGACCCATTAGGTCACTATGGATCATATCTAAAGGTACAGAAGATCGTTGAGACTTTCCCTTGTCGAATTTCTCTTGAGGGTGTTTTCCGAGAACACATCCCTCACATACTCCATTAAAGAAATGGATGTCTAGTAGACCATCAACTAATTTTTTCTTTCTAATTTTTTTCATCTATCTAAAATTCAAATGTCCAAACCTTTCATGCCATATCCTACTACTTTCATCAGCATGAGTAAGCAGTAAAGAAAAATCAGGTTCAATGAATTCAGAAAATGTATACAATCTAGACTGATGATTTACCTCACCGATAGCAACCCTGGAGTTGGTTTGCATGTCATAGATGTCCATGGAATTTGGTGTGAATATGAATTTCTTTCCAATGTTGAAATTCTTCATCTGATACACAGAGATAAGGTTGACAGAAAGCTTGGGAACATGCAACACGTTCTTGAAGCTTTTGTTGGTGAGTTCAATCCTTCCTTTGCCAGTGACATCGATAGAAGAGTTGTACCCCATAAGAATAGGAGGACCTTTGCATGCATCCAACAAAGAATATACCACTTCTGAGGCAGCCATGTGATGTGATGCTCCTGAGTCTATGATCCAAGCATCAGGAGAGGAGTTGATGGTAATCAAGGCATGGTTAGAATTGTCTTTCTTGGAATTCAGATCTTCTAGCTTCTTCTTCTTTTCACCCTCGGGGATGCGATCTCCAAGATTGTTTTACTGAAGTATCTGAGACATCAGATCTTTTTTTTTTTTCATGCATGTGGATTCTGAATGGATTACTTTGTGACAGTATGTGCATTTCTCTCCTTTTCTTCCCTTTTCTCCTTTGGATCCGGAGGCATCGATGAAGGGTTTTGTGTACCCTTCCTTCTTCATATGTGCATGAGATTTTTTATTTATCTTTAGATTTTTGATATTTTTGGCTGCCATCATGCACAGTAAGTTCATGCACCCTTGGGCCTTTGATTGCACCCATGTTTATGAACTTGGTTTTCTCTTGTGTCAGGGATTTGATAAAGTCCTCAAGAGAAGGCATCTTCCAGGTGGCTCTAGAGGAAAATATGACAGTATGGAATGTAGATATGAATATTGAGAATTCAGAACCAAGCTTGGAGAGAATGATGAGAACCATTTGTTTCTCCTCCTTCAATTTATCAACCCCGCAAGCTTTGACTCGCGACAGTAAATCCTTGAATTTTGTAAAGAAATATTGGATATTCTCGAATATTTTTAGATCAAATGTCAGGAGCTCCACCTCTAGAATGTGTCCCCTCATCTCATCATGTTTTCCAAATATCCCTTCCAACATGGTCCAAGATTCATTGGGAGTCTTATAGGAAGATATATGGAAAAGGAGATCAGGAGAAATAAGACTGCAAATTGTTTCAAGTGCCTCATCCATGCGATTTAAGTACTTGGATTTTTCTATGGCTGATGTCGGCTCTGTATCTGTATTCATGGTTAAACTATACAACCCTATGGATCAAATATGTATGGCTATTTTCTCCTTCCATGAAAAATAGTTGTAAGGTGTAAGAATGAATTCTTTTTGGAATTCCATCTTTCCGCTGTCTTCAATCTTTTGTACCTGCAAAAAATTTTGGTCTAGCTTTTGCTTAGCAGTCTATCAGCTCTGATACCATGTAAATGTTTTGAACCTGCAAATAATAGATCTAGATAAACAATAATACACACATTTGCAGAGAGAATTGGAAAGAGAAGAAGAAGGAGAGAATGAATGGAAGAATTCTCATTAACTGTTTTGAATAATGAATAATTTGCACATGATACACTCTGTATAACTCAATGAGTTCGAATTGAGGTGAAACAAGTCACCATAGTGGTGGTATAGAGTGATCTGGACACACACCAATAGTTACAAGAGTGAACTGCCACCTATTCTAGTCTCTCGGGCAGTTACAAGAGTGAACTGCCACCTAGTTGAGTTAACTAGTCAACTAGTCTTCAGTTAACTGACTGAACAGAAAGTAGTGAGGAGTTAACTCAAGGAATCAAGGCTAATGCACTACGCTGGTGATGATACCAAGGCAAGGTCGAATTAGCATGGTGATGATCCCAATGCAACATCTAAACTCAACTCAACTAGTCAAACTAAAGTGTGAACTGAAAGAGATAATTCTCCAGGTGGAATATTCTCTCCTAAAATATAGGAGACTGGATAATGACTAATTATGACTAATAAAAAAATAAAAACCTTAGAAAAAATAAATCCTAGGTGTGTTTGAAGTAACTCCAACAATATTTTCTCAAATTTTTAATGGTCGCTACCAAGTTCATGTTTTCTTCCTTTCCTTCTCCATGTCCATTTGAATTTGTACCTTCATTACCCATATGGACATCCATCCCTCTAATCTCATATTCCTAGTTGTATGCCCTTGTGTATATTCCATGATTATTCACTCTACATTGATCATGATCTTATCTCATTTTTTTTAACTCTGCAAAATATGCAGTCAACAGAACTTTGTTACAATGATTGCTTTAACAAATTCAAGAAATTATGCTCAATTTTGGTTCCATAATCCATCAGAATTATTTCTACTGGTTTTCCTAAAAAATTGCCTATGCAGGTCAATTTTCTGAGTGAGTAGGTATATCCTACTTTACAAGATCCTTCCAATGTCAGCGTACATGCTCAATTCTAAGTTTTGAGATAAAAGTTATGAATATTTGAAAAATGTGCTTCCTGGGAGGTAATCCCTATACCATTCTTCTTCTTCTTCAGATCCGAATTAGCTCTTGGAATCATGTTAGATCCCCCTTTTTAGGTTTACAAGATTCTATAATTTACCTTATTTGTAGGTCCGTACAATTCATAAATCAGTGGGATCCTTCTTTAATCCCTTTTCTTTCTTCAAAATAAAAAATTAGGGCTCTAGACCTCTTTTACCTCGACCAAAACTTCATATCACCATGAGATATGATCAATTTCTTAGCTAAAAGGTGATTATCTTGATCTTCAAGAATTCAAGGCTCTGAAACTTTGGGATTCAGAGGTTTTACCTTCAACACATCCCATTTCCCTCGAATGTCAAATTGGCGAACTCTTGAACGATACCTCCTCGGAGCTTCAAGGCTCTGGTCCTCCGGAGCTTCAGGCTTTGTAGGTTTCTCATACACCATACAAAATTTATTCTGATCAATGAAGTGACAAACTCTTTGAACATTACTTCTCCAGAGTTTTAGAACTCTGGTGCTTCGGATCTTTTGGCTTCGGAATTTTTGACCCCACAACACGCAAAGTTCCCCGAACGTCGAATGGGTGAACTGCTCTGGTGCTCCCAGCCTCCGTAGCTTCAAGCTTTAGAGTATATTGCTAAATCATACACCCATTTCCCCGAACGTTGAATTTTCAAACTTTCGGGGTCTCATTTCGAAACTACGCACCAAGGGGGTGATACGTGTAAAACTTATGGACATGACACATGGCCACACTGACAGGTGACATGTGTCAATTTCTAATTAGCACATAAGGTATGTGAAAAGAATGAATCGGGATGACACATGGCACGCATAATGTTGAGTCTTTGAATTGTCACATTTCCATCCTCTTTTCCCTTCACCATTCTTCACATTTATCCATATTATACCACTCCATAAACCATTCATTAATACCATTTTCATCATTAAATATGGGTTTAGCCTTATTATTTTCCAAATCATTTATTTTAGTATTAAAAGAGAATTTGTGATTAAATATTAGAAAATTGACGTACTTTTCATATATATATCTCCAATATTTGTGTGAGCTTTGTAATGTAGGGATATTTTAAGCTTTCAACCAAGGAGTGTTCAAAAGTTTCTCGAATTTTTTCTCCATCTTTTCACAATTTGAAGGGCATAATTCAAGCTAATTTCAAGGAGGAATATCATGAGAGAATTTGTGTAATTATAGAAAATTGGTTGAGAGAAGAGTGGAGAGGATTTGAGAGGATATGTATTGTGTAATTATAGCAAATTGGTTGACAGAAAAGTGGAGAGGATTTGAGAGGATAAGTATTGTGTAATTATAGCAAATTGGTTGAGAGAAAAGTGGAGAGGATATGTATTTTGTAAATATAGAAAATTTGTTGAGTGAAAAGTGGAATTGTAATTATGGGTTGCTTATCTTCTTTTCAAATCACTCATGTATAAATAAGAGGACTCTCTCCTCATTTTGGAGGAGGAGAGGAAGAGAGAAAGTGAAGAAGCACATAGTTAGTCTTTTCTCTTGAGATAATGAGTTAGTCATGGATTTCATCATGTTTTCAAAGAGTTTTAGATTGATTTCTCCATAATAGATTTCTTATTTTGAGTTGTTAATATAGATTTTATGTGAGCTCACATATGTTTGTCATTTTTTATTTGTTATTTATGTTATATATGATCTTTCCTTTGTCTAATCTCATGCTTTCTCAACTAGGTTTAATTTATATAATTTCATGCTTTTGTTTATGTCATGTAATTCAATTTCATGCTTCCTCAATCAAGTTTAATATTATGTAATTTCATGCTTTCGTTTATGTCATGCAATTTGATTTCATGTTTTTTCAATGAGGTGTAATTTATGCAATTTCATGCTTTCATTTAATTCATGCAATTCAATTTCAGTCGTGTGTTTCTTTTTCATTAGATTAGGTTAGATTTTTTTCATCGTGCATATATTGTTCTTGCACCTTGTAAGATTACCAACTCCCTGGGTTGATAATTTATGTCGAATTCATTAGCATCTCTTGACACATAATATGGGTCCGCGTCACCCTAGGTGACGTGAGTAGTCCACGTCACTCTGTGGCTCCATGAATTTGGGACTCCAGGCTTTGAAGGATCTCTCACCAGAACACTTCAAAACCCCCGAACGTCAGACTGGAGAATATTTTGAATCATCAATCTCCAGAGATTTACTACTTCAACGCTGCAGAACTTTAGGCTTTGGATAACTTCCCAACATAGCACAAAAAATATCCTGAACATTGAATTTCCAAACTCTCGAACAATTCCATGTCAACATAGGTGACGTCAGCATGCCATGTCACTCTAGCACTCTGAGACTTCAGAACTTCAAGATTCGAAATATTTCACACCAGCATACTTTAAAACTCTCGAATGCCAAGTTTTCGAACTCTAGAACAAGTTCTCTCTGGAGCTTCGGGACTCTGGCACTACGGGACTTTGGAACTTCGAGCTTCGGGGAACTTCCAAACATAACACTATAAAACTCCTGAATGTCGAAATTTGAATACTCTCTAATCTGTAGACACATGTACCCAAACACAAATGGTCAAGATTGGCTCTGGACTTCGGGAAAATCTCCACTCCACGCAACCACAACCAAATTCTCCCAGAGTGTCGAATTCCTAAACCACTCGGGGATACAATGACCTGCCTTCTCATGATGATCTATGGTGTAGATTCACTTCAGGACTTCAAATATTTGGGGCCTTTGCCTCCTTTTTTTCAAAAACTTAAAAATTATCGAAGCAACGAAGTTCGAAGGACTTGAGGGGTTAACTGTCGTGCTCCTTTTTCTAGATCTAGCAGCTGTGAAGGATTTGGACCTTTCCCAAATATATCTCGTCCATTCACCTTCTCATAAGGAGATTCCTCTTCTTTTGGGGACTTAATAAATCGCGTTAGCACTCCTTGCGCTTTAAATTCAACCCATCCTAGGTCGAAATTTACCTGAACATATATTAAATTACAAAATTTTCACCACTTGGTCGATTTCTTCAAATTTTCCAAGAATTTTAACAATGGAAATTGGGGCTTTTTCCCAATTCCACACAAGTGACTCAATAAAATTGCTCGGCCCATCTAGGCTCAGTGTTGGAAACTGGAGCTCTGATACAAATTATAACATACTCGGCCACCCAGGTTGGGCCATGCCACTCCATAAAAACAATAATTATATATATATATATATATATATATAATAACAGTAAAAATATACATGCGGCATACATAGGAAAAACCCATAAACATAAACACATGTATAAATACACAACATGTAAATTAATACACAATTGATACTTATATTTTATAGAAGACCACCAACTACATGTATACCTTCCACGATCCTATTATTACTAGACCATGCTACTCAGAACTCTCAGCAGTGATTCACCCCTGAGATGGGACTAAACTCCACCCGGGTAAAGGGGATTTCTAACCAGGCTAAGGCAACATAGAAAACAAGAAGGATTTCTTCCCAAGATCCAACTCAAACTACCAACCTACACTATCTCATTCCCCACATTCTTTTCCCACCCCAGGAAGTGTGCCCCTTCTCTGCTTAACATTCCTTCGACTACCCCACTTCCCTTCCAGGGATTCAGCAACATGTTGGACAAGAAGTCTCAGAGAACTATAGCTGCATTTGGGCTCCCTCAAGAAATCACTTTCCCAACAACCTGGAGAGTGTTTCTCATGGGCCTTACAACCCGCCTCTTCAATCCATGGGCCTTACAACCTACCTCTTCAATCCCATGGGCCTGACAACCCACCTATTCAGTTCAGTTCTCAAGTCAACTAGTTACAGGTAATGGTGAAGACAGAAGCAATGTCCAGCTAAGGTACATGTGATGGAAGCAATAGCATTCATGGCATGGAACAAATTTTTCTCATAAAAGAAAGGTACGACACTGGATCAGGTAGGTATAGGTAAGATGTGCATCCCCGGAGGGATACGGTTTATTGTTGATAATAGGAAAGGTATGAGTATCTCAAGAGTGAATGCAGGATCGAGAGGTACAGCTGCTAGAGTGAAAGGATACATGCGTCAATGGCTTTGTGAGTGGGAAACAGACTAATTTCCCCCAAACTTATTTTCATGTGCCCTTGATGACACATGGCTCTCAAGGAGCTCGATTCTCTCCACTTGTAATTCATTCTCTTCCCATAAGAACTTAGGATAAAATAATTATCCTCACAATAGTATTTAGGAATAATATTATAATATTACTTTGTCCATAATCCCTCTATCTTATTCATTTTCCTAGACTCTTATCCCCCCCCCTTTCCCTTCCTATTAGAGTTTAGTCCCACATACTCTTTTATCGTGGTTGGTATGCACAGAGCGATGTATTATATTAATGATATGAGTGTTTACATATATAAAAATACGCTCACTGGCCTTTAGCATCTATGCTCTCCGACCTAATAATCACATAATCCCTCTGGATTATAATCACTCATCTCACTAGCCTATAAAACATATTTACAATTTCAACTGGGGCTCGGTCTTGGGGTATTATAGTGAGCACCTCTTTCATTTATAAATGTGGGTGAAGGGTACTCCTCTACACTTCATCGTTGATAGAAGTAGCCAGAAGAACCTCATCTCAGTAGAGGTCATCGAGCGGTTGGCTATGATGTCAGAGATTTCAGAGCTTGTATTTTAAACAAATTCTCAAGTCTTATGTCATACCATAAACTACCATCCTACTCGAATTGTGCAATCTATATTTGAGTTGGCATTGCGAACTAGTTAAGGAAGAGGGTTGTAGGTTGGATAGGTTGCAGGCGTCCTAGTGCAAATTCAAACTACTAGCATCAACCTCATAGACATCAAGTACTACAAGGGACTTTTTTTTTTTTTGGAGGTCAAGAAGGGTTTGGCTAATTTATTTCCTTTGGCACTACGAATTGACACAGACACTACGGAATGCGCTACGGATTTCATGTAGCAGTTGTTGTTACAATTTTGATCATAAATACAAAATGGTGATGTGGGTTTCTCTGAACTGTTTTGTGGAGGAAGATGATATCCTTTTTGACTTGCTGACAAAATTTCAGTTTGAACCATTTTGGAATTTGAGAGAAACATTTAAAACACCATTGCGCTACGAAATGTGTTGCAAACTCTCTATTTTGCATAGTTGATTGGATATTCTCCTTGTTGGGAGGTTGTCACCTATCAAATAAGGTTCCAATAGTCTCCTAGGAGTTTTTTGGAAATGAGGGACATGTGTTCCGTATCTATATCAATCAGGATGAACTGTTTCAAAAGTAATTTATCATCATAGACAAAATCCCAAAAAAGTAGGAATTTGTTAGGCTTTTGTTGGAATCTTTTGTAACAAGATTCCTAAATGGAGGAGGATCCTATGTAACTCCTTGGTTTCTACCTCATTAGGGTAGATAAAGATTATTCACTATAAATGAAATGGTTTTTGATGAGAAAAGGGTTGGATTCATGATCCAAGAGAGACTAGAGAGAGTAGGGGGCAGTTTTAGTTGCTCATTTGTAAGCCTAAGGGCCTGTTTGTAATGACATTTTCTACCATTAAAGATTCATGAGAGTTGTTATCATATTTTCTTCTTTGTTTTACCACTTTTTTTTATCTTCTTGCTTGAACATATTGCAAGTTTTTAGGATCATAGCTTCCATTGATTGATGGATTCATGAACAACAGAGGATTTGATGTAGCTTGCCCATTAAATCATTATTCATTGTTTAAGAAAATCTTTATCTATTGCAGAAAGGATCATTGTATAATGGATGGTCTTCCTTTTTTCATATTCACCATGCTTCTACTCATAATTATATATCTCTTTGTATGATATATAGTTTGATTTCCTTTTATCTTTAGGATTTTATGACTCCATGCCCAATGGAATGCCTCTGTAGACTTTTTGTTTCCCTCTCCTTTTCTTTCTCATCTTATTGATCCACCTATTCAAACCATTTTAATCCATTTACATTTTGATGGGTATTGGGCTTATCCTCTGGCTTTCTGAGGATGACTCTCAGTGCTAACATTTTTGGCGTCATTGTTGGGGACGGAAGTGAAGAAAACTTCCCTGGGAGAACAACAATCATCAGATCTAGCTCTTGATGGTAGACAAGAGCAAGACACCAGCTTGACTGTAATATTCTACCTGGCGACTCCAACTTCATCATAGATGAATCTATGGGAGACTCCACTGATTTGAAATGGTCAAGATTCTTTCTCAGAGGTATGCATTTTGTGATTTCTCAAATATATCTAGTTTTCCAAACCCTGTGCCTCATAGAAGTGAATGGGAAGGTTGCCTTCCTAGGTTTAGAGGGGAAAATTGGGAAATGCCAGATGAGTTTTTACTAGATTTTTCACGAATGCTTACTTAAGATAAAAATTATACATGAAGATGTTCTCATAAAACTGTTCACATACTCTTTAGATGGAGCAGCTCATGATTGGTGTAGATCACTCCCAGTTGCATGTATTACTTCACTAATACATTTTCATGCTGCATTTTGTTTGTTTTGCAAAGAGAAATTTTCAGCTAACTCCTTTATCAAGAATGTTGTTATGAATTTGATTTGTTGAGTAAAGGATCAAATAGTCATAAAGAGTATGCTACAGTAGAAGACACTTTTCATTATGATAAAGAGGTTGATGATCATCCAAGTGATATCCAGGATGTAGATACTTTTAACATTGTATCAAATGTATCTACTATTTTAAGTTGTCATGAAAATCAAATTGTTTCCTTTAAGTATTCAAATGATAAAGAGCAGATCTTTACTAAAGCAAATATAGATATTATTAGTAGCCAACTAGTATATGATGATGAAGAAGATAAGGAAGAGTTGCAGCAGCAGTTGGAATTCTCTTTATCACCTATTGATGAGCAGAAAACTCCACGGATAAACGAGGAAATGTCTATCATTTCTATACCTACACTTGCAAGAAACATCAAACAACATATGAGTAGTTGTAAAGTATATGAGGACCATCATTTTATTGATGAATCATCCTTCACAGAGGAGCAAGATGGTTTTCTTAACCAACTAGAAATGTCTTTTCATAAGTTTCATGATCCTGTGGATTTTTACATAGAGTTATAGTTTTCAAAGGTTTCTAATGATCCAATTGTTGGTATTATCGTAGTTGTAAGTATCCATTTCTTACTAACCTCTTGCTGCAAGATTCATATCACTTGAAAATTATTTTGAACCATTGCATGGAAGGATTTATTTTCATCAATTCGATACTCACATGGTTGCATTGGAAGTATGACTTCAATTAAGCAAAGAATCTCAGCTAGATAGATTAGTGTAGGTTGATGTACATAAAGAAGCTCACTCCATGAGAATGTGATTTTTAGTTTGAATTTTTCTACAGTGTGAGTTCAGTTTGCATCTTATGATAGTGCTTTTATTTTTCAATAATGGGTAGAGATGTTTTCAAGAATACAGTATGCAGAGATGGAATGGATAAGGCACTGAACTTCATGTTCTTGGCAGCTCACAGGGAGCATTCCATCCTCTGTGGAGCCAGATGTTATCACATATAATCGTAGGGTTAAAGGATCATGACATAGAAGATATTATTATTTTCATAGCTTGTATTTTAAACAAATTCTCAGGGATTATTCCATACCATCAACTAACAGCCTCCTCGAAGTGTGCAAGATATATTTGAGTTGGCATCGCGAACTAGTTAAGGAATAGGGTTGTAGGTTGGATAGGTTGCAGGCGTCCTAGTGAAAATTCAAAATACCAGCATCAACCTCATAGCCATTAGGTACTCCATGGGAGTTTGTGCCTTTTTTGGAGGTCAGGAAGGGTTTGGCTACTTTATTTCCTTTGGTGCTGCGAATTGAGACAGGCGCTACGAAATTTCCTGTAGAAGTTGTTTTTACATTTTTTTTTATCATAAATCAAAAACGGTGATGTGGGTTTCTTTGAAATTGTTTGTGGAAAAATATGATATCCTTGTTGACTTTTTGAAAAAAATTTAGCCTGACCCATTTTTGAATTTGAGAGAAAACATTAAAACACCAGTGTGTTTTGAAATGTGATGTGAACTCTCTATTTTGCATAGTTGATTGGATATTCACCTTGTTGGGAGGTTGCCACCTATCAAGGAAGGTTAGAATGGTCTCATAGGAATTTATTTTACATGAGGCACATGTGTTCCATCTCCATATCAATCAGGATGACCTGTTTCAAAAGGCATTTATCATCATAGACAAAATCCCCAAAAAATAGGAATTTATTAGGCTTTTGTTGGAATCTTTTGTAACAAGACTCCTAAATGGAGGAGGATCCAATGTAACTCCTTGGTTTCAAACTCCTTAGGATATATAGAGATTATTCACTATAAATGAAATGGTTTTTTATGAGAAAAGGGTTGGATTCATGAGCCAAGAGAGGCTAGAGAGAGTAGGGGCAATTTTAGTTGCTCATTTGTAAGCCTGAGGGCCTGTTTGTAATGACATTTCTTGTCGGTAAAGATTCATGATATTTGTTATAATATTGTCTTATTTTTTTCCCAATTATTTTTTATCTTATTGATTGAACATATTTCAAGTTTTGAAGATCATATATTCCATTGATTGATGGATTCATGAACAATGGAGGATCTGTTGTAGCTTGCCCATTAAATCATTATTCATTGTTTAAGAAAATATTTATATATTGCAGCAAGGATATATGTATAATGGATGTTATTCCTTTTGTCATATTCACCATGCTTCTACTCATCATTATATATCTCTTTTTCTAATAAACAGTTTGATATCATTTTATCTATAGGATGTTATGACTCCATGCCCAATGGAATGCCTCTGCGGACTTTTTATTTCCCTCTCCCTTTATTTCTCATCTTTTTGATCCACCTATTCAAACCATTTTAATCCATTTACATTTTGATGGGTATTGGGATTATCCTCTAGTAGTTTGAGGGTGACTCTCAGTGCTAACACAATGCAGGAAGACCATCTCACAGACCAGGAAGTCTGTCTTCTTTGTGATTCATGCTCAGAGTGAGTGGAAGGTTACAACCACTTCCATAGCCTTCACAGAAGGTATCTCCACGCAACATAAGAAAGTGGATAAGTTCATGGAATAATATAAATACATATTCTCCTCACCCACTAGGGTACCTTTGTATTATTAGGTCAAGCACTCAATCAATCTAACTCCCAGTGTGTCTCTACTAAATGGGTCAGTCTATCTCCACTCTCTATCAAAAAATGAGGAAATAAAGCACCAGATCTAAGGGCTACTCTAAAAGGGACACATCCACCTAAGCTCATTACCTTTTGGAATCCCAATTGTGCTTATGAAGAAGAAAGGCGGATCTTGGTGACTCTACATTGATTACCAGGCCCTAAATAAAATCACAATCAGGAACCAATACCCAATTCCCCGAATTGACAATCTCCTTGACTAGCTCAAGGGGGGAAATACTTCAGTAAGATTGATCTGAAGTTTGACTACCACCAAGTTCCAACAAAGCAAGCTGATGTATGGAATATTTCCTTCAAGTACAAATAAGGTCTTTTTGAATGATTGGTCATGCCCTTTGGCTTGAAAAATTCCCCAGCAACTTTCATGAGGATGATGGATGATATCTTGTGGCCTTTCAAAAATTATTTTTTGGTAGTGTATTTGGATGACATCCTCATCTTCAGCAAGAATTGGGTGGAACACTTGCAGCACATTCAGTAGGTATAGTAGAATCTGTGGCAACACAAGTTATATGCAAATTTGGAAAAAATCTCCTTCGACTTGAATAGGGTCTAGTACCTAGGCTACAATGTTGATGAGCATGGGGTGCATGTCGATCTAGCCAAAATCTATGTCATCCATGACTTTCCAAACCCGACCACACTCACTGAGCTCTGGAGCTTCTTAGGCCTTGCCAATTTCTATCGCATGTTCATGTTAGGATTCTCCCACATTGCATGGGTCCTTATCCAAGTGGCCAAGGGAGATGGAAAGGAAAAATTCATGTGGATAAAATCAAAATAGAAAGCGTTCGATGATTTGAAGAAACGCTTGTGCTCAGCCCCGATGTTCTCATTACCCGACCTACAATAGTTGTTTAATATTGAGATATATGCTTTAGACTATGTTGTGGGTGTATCTCTCACTCAACATGGAAATCCCATGGCCAATCATAGTGAGTCACTATCAGATATTGTCTGTAGGTACCCCACTTAAAAAAAAAAAATTTACTCCATTATACAAGCCTACCCGCCAATGGAGGAATTACATTCTCAAGAGGGAGGCAGTCATCCACACTGATCATGTGGCTCTTCAGTTCATACAGACACAAGGCAATTTGCATAATGATTGCCATCAGAAGTGCTCCACATACTTGTTGCAGTTCCATCTCAACATCAAGTATAAGATAAGGAGTACCAACCATGTCGTTGACTGCCTCATCCGACCTCCATTTTTTGCACTAACCATGGTTCTACACTCTTGTGGACATGAGACCTTCGGATGGCCCCAACTCTATGAGCAAGATCTTGACCTCTCCACTACCTACTAGATGTTAGGCACAAACACAGTTGTCACTGATTTTCATCTGCACGACGTGTTGTTGTGTCATCTGGGCCATCTATGTGTTCCATCAAGAGAGTGCACAAAGATGATTTGGGAAGCTCACTACAGTTGAGTGGGAGGACACTTCGGCATAGAGAAGATAGTGGTAGTACCACAACAACATTTTTTTTTCTTCTGAAACTCCAACAGGATGTCAGCAAGTATATCAGGTTTTGCACGACCTGTGCCATTTCCAAACCATCCATTAAGAAACAAGGCATGTACACCCATTTTTCTACTCCTGCCAGGCCCTAGGAATCCATCTCAATGGAATACATGTTAGGCCTTCCTTCAACCAAGTAGGAAAATGACTATGTTTTCATGTTTGTTGATCATTTTTCCAAGATGGTGATTTTGGTCTCCTGCAAGAAGAGCATCACAACAGAGGCCACTGCCAAGCTCTTCTTCAAATGAGTGTGGGTACATTTTTTGATAGCACAACCCATTGTCTCCAATCGAGATAGTTGGTTCCTTGGCACATTTTGTTTGAGTCTCTAGTCAGGTTGGACACCAAGCTCACCAAATCCACAGCCTTCCACCTCCAAATGGATGGCCAAACCGAGGTCATCAATAGGATGATCATGCATATTTTGAGCATGTACAATTCCAAGTATTCATGCACATGGGATGAGATTCTTCCCTATGTTCATCATAGTTACAACAGATCCATACATATCTCAATCAGCCACAACCTCTTTCAAGTGGGGTTGAGATTTCAACCATTGGGTCCCATGGATGTTGCACTACCCCTTGCATCCACATAGGGAGAATTTTCCCATGCAAACTGAAGTCAACAAAGCCACCCGATTAATTGAACTAATCTAATACATCTACCAATAGGGTCAGGATATTTTGTAGAAGTCCAATTCCAAGTACAAGTAGCACCATGATCAACATTGGGTGCCAAACAAGTTTCAGGTGGGAGATAAATTCCAATTTCACTTGTAGGAAGAATGCCTTACAGGACCCCATTGAAAGATTCATCCACTCTGCTATGGACCTTATACCATCACCAAGGTTTTGGGTGAAAATTCATTTGAGCTCAACATTCCCCCCTTCCTTGGCTTGCACCCAGTGTTTAATTTGGACCTCTGTTATCCACATTTTTGGTTATCAAGATGATGACATAATAATGACATGATGATGGAAGATCTAGCTCTTCTTTAAGATCATTTTCATGAAGAAAGTTACACTTATCAGTTTCTCTAAATCACACTTTTGAAGATAGTACGCAGGCTGCACATATATTGTCTTGCGGAAGTACTTGATTTCCGCAGGCTGAATTCAGTCTGAATGCGGACTTTCTGCACTGTGTTAATGGCCAGGGTGTGGAAATGTTTCTTAAAGGAGAAAACGAATAAGTTCTCGATCCTTCTAGAAGGAATCTTCTAGAAGGATGAGTTGGAGTTCGAATGGTTGGCAAATTAATGAATCTCCAGATATCTTGGGATTACATTCTAT
>JZKD02S2100869.1:355746-372055 GCA_000966675.3 Picea glauca | reverse complement strand
GGAAGCTTCTATTAGGTCTTCTTACATCTACCTTATTCTATTTTATTGAAAGGTCTTATTAATATTGAACTTTATTACATCTGAATACATTGATCTACCTATGTGCGGGTTAGGACCTTAACAAATAGTAAATTCGAAGCCGAAAATAAAGGATGAAGCCTATATTTATCTGTGTGCAAAAGGATTCTTCATAGTTGAATTCTAACTAGAAACTGACAAAGACTATATCCTCAACTCCGACACTTGGTTTTTGGGAAAAGAAAGGTTTTACATGAATCCATGGACCCCAACCTTTGAAATAGTAATGGACTATCGTTCCACCACTCTAGTTGGATAAGAATACCAAACCTTCCTTTGCAGTTACAAATCTTTGAATTATCACAGGGGATTGAAAATGCATTTTGGGGAAATTCCATTACATGAGTGAAAAATTGAAAAATAAACATATGCCTACATTTGTGTGGACATGGAATTCAAAAAAGGATTTCCAATGGAGATCAAGTTGGTAGGAAAATGATACCCTTGGACACAACCTCTCAACTACAAGTAAGTCATCTTTTGATGTAGGTCTTGCTTTGATATTGATCACATTGAAGAACATTTTATTGAAATCAAAAGGTGGGTCACCCTTAGATATATCAAAGAAACCCATATGGTGGTTCAGGGCCATGAAGGAGCACCACCTAATCAATAAGAAACCCAGAAAGTCTGCTTCATCAGACCTAGATTATATGGTAAAACACCAAGCTACAAAGCAAGCGAACATTGTCATTGTACTGTGGGGTGCACCCTAATCGACTAATGAAGCAACAATATTATCAGCCCCAATTCAAACTCTATGGGAAGATGCAAAATCAAAGAAGAACCTATAGATGCAAAATCAAAGAAGACCCTATTAGCAAGAGATTGATTCAACAAGCAACTTATCTTAACCAATAGTAAAATCATTTGTCCTCGCTATAGTGCCCATGTTACGTCAACCCCTTAGAAAAAGGATGAGGACATTGAGCCAATGTGGAAAAGAAAGAGAAAGAGGCCAAAATATTTTTGGATACAAAGAAATCCCTATGGGAGGAGGAAGAAAACAACATGACTGGAATAGGAGCATTGAAATACAGTGTTCCTTAAACCTTAATCTTGAAACATAACCAGGTATACAAATAAAACAATTGTAAAAAATCAGATACAAGAGACAAAGAAATAAAATATGTAAAAGATACATTTTTTTTATGATAATTAAAAGAAGAAAAACAATGTTCACTTTTCCTCTTAAAGTGGGGTGACATTTCACTAAGAAAATCTCTATTAGCACCATCATTTTTTCAGTTAGATTTAGTCTTAGTCAAGTCATGGTTTGTGTGTCAAAGAGTGTGAGGTTGGGTACCGAACAACAAATGGGTCAAAGTCAGCAAGTGGTCGGTTGGTCCTTGGAGTTGAGAAGGGATGTTAGCATCAAAACATGTGTAAGTGGTAAAGGTATTTTCCCAAAGAGTCGGGTCCTGTTAGAAGAGAAGGTTTTACATGCCAAAGTTTGAGGCAAGTTGTTAAATAGAAGTCATGTGGACAGATGAAATGACCTTCAAAAGCTCATTATGAAGTCAGAAAGAATGAAAAATCATAGTGCTCATATCACATATACTCTGTAGCTCTTATTAGTTGTACTTTACACACCCTGAAGTGTACCTGTCACATGAATGTGATGCAAAAATATTTGGCTTGCTTCAAAACCTCTAATCATGATGTATTCAGTGTCCCCTAGAATGATTCCATCTCTCTCCCACCCGATTATAAATTCTGGTTTCTCTGCATGTATTTTGTTCACCAGCCAAGTTTATGAATTGTCTGTAATTTTTTTCACGAGCCCTAAGTTTATCGTGGCAGGGAGGTTGATTGCATTCAGTTGCATCACAAACCTAGGTTAATCAAGATTACCTCCTTGGGTCCATGCTAAATCTGTCACGCATAGAAAAAATATGTGGTGCACCATGGAAACATCCTAGAACATAAGGAAAGGTGCACAAAGTAGTAGAAATGTGGGGCCCGAACCTCAAAACTTGACATTGGTAAATGAAGATATGGATGTCAGAGTATCTTTTGAACAAGTCGGATGCATGGTATTTTGTAGTAAAATCCAAGGATTCAACGTGAAACTGGAGGAACAATTAGCACTCAAATTCAATAGGTTTAGTGCAGTAATTGCAGGAATCACTTTCTAGGTAATGGAGGAAACTATGTCAACCACGACGAAGATCCCTCTATGCAGTGAGAGGTGTTATAAAGGCATGCCTTTGGATGTGCTATTCTACAAGGATTTCATCAAACCAGACTATTTAAACGGGAAATTTGAAGTGGGCATTCCAAGTAGATATCTGTAGGATCCTTTTCAGAAGCTCCTGAGGGCGATTAGAAAATATTTCACCTATGAAGGGAGGTCTGACAGAATACACCCACATCACATCAGATTTTTGATGCATTTCACAAGAAGGATATCAATGAACCTATCATTCTTCTTGCACCAAATCCTCCAATAAATGGTGGACAATGTCCAAGCAAAAGCAAACCAGTTGAAGAATAAATTGTCTCGCATCTCACTAATCAAATTACGGATAGTTGAGGAGTTGAGGTGGTTGGGAAAAAACTAGGATTCATTTCTTCTCACAGTCAACATCCCCAGGGATCCCAAAGGAGAATCCTTTTCACCCACAGGAAAGGTAACATCCCACTGCACAGAGGAAAAAATAGGAAGGGTAGCGTAGGAAGGAAATACATTGGAAGCCCCATCTCCCCAACAGTCTATACCCCGGAAGAGGGGAAGTCCAAGGAAGAACAAAGAGACCAAGGAGGCCCAAGTCCCAAGTGAGCCATGTGCAAAGTTGGTTGTTGAAGAGTTACTCATGAGTGTCATTCGTCTGCAACCTGTCGAAGGTCCAAGTCGAGAAACCTGCAACAGAAGGAGAAGGAGAGACCCTAAAGGAATGGATTTTTCATGAACCATCATAGTAGCTAAAGCAAGTGAAACTTGCTATCACTGAGCTATACCAGGAAAATAGGGAGTTGATACAATAGTTAGCAGTGAAGACCCTCGAGGCATCAGCATCACAGGGTTGAGAGGGAAACGTGACTTGGATCAAGAGGTAGCTCAGGGAAGTTAAAGACACAATCATTCATTTGCGTGAAGCATAAAGGATGTCAAAAGAAAGAAATGCAAAGCACTTCAAGGAATGTGGACCGACCCTGGAAAACATCTTCGCAGCTCTGACCAGTGCACAGAAGAGGCTAAATGGGAACATGTTTTTTCAAAGACAAGTAATGAATCTGAAAAGGTGCAACTAGTCTCTCAGGAGAATGCTTCGGATATCAAAACTTCATATGAGGCCAGAAGCATGATCAACCGACTCCATTTTTTTCTCCTCAAACATGGCATGGATTTTGTCTCCCCGTGTCCTGTTTTCCATTGGGAAATAGGGTTTCTGAGAGGTACCCGTGCGGCAATCCTACGACATGAAACATTGGAGATCATCTATTAAAAAGAACAGGTGTATGTTGGAAATGCGACAACTTGAAGAATGGTCTTGTCCCCTAGCTGGTGTTGTCATATTGGAAACACCTGCGACAGCCTACAGTTACCTACCACATGCACGCTCCAGCAAATGATCACGCGGTAGAAATAAAGGACGTTACAATAGGTGGTAGAAGTCTAATAGAGCACTTGATCATCCAGATACCCTGTCGAAGGAGAATAATTGACACATCACTCCCTAACAATGAAATCTTGTTGATGACCAAACTGTCATGAAAAAGACATTGGTTATTGTGTGATCGAGTACAGTTAGTTTCTATTCTTAGTAAAGTGCCATACGAAGAGTCATTTAGTATAGAATAGTCAGAGCCTAATTTCTAGGGATAGTATTTAGAGAGAGGGGTATCCCGAGTAGCACACCGTTGTATATATATTTCATCTTTTCAATGTAACCCATGTTGGTTGGTAAAATAGTGTAGACAGTGACTATTGAATGTAGCTTTGGAACTTGATTGAATATTAATGCAAGGGTCTTGAAACTTTGATGAAAATATTCTAACAGTAGAAATTTGATGTATTGTACTCTCTCTTTGTGTATGTGATTTCTTGTGTTCTTTATATTCATATCTGTATTTTTTCTAAATTGGAATGTGATTTCAAATCTAGAATTCACCGCACGGTGCTCTAGATTTGCATCATTTAGACGACTATGCTTCTTCTAAGTGAAATAATTCATCCCCAACGGTGCTTCGAGTTGCTTCATGTGTTTTTCTCTCACCCCACACAATGATTTTTAATTGAAAGATTCTTTCTTACTCAGCCTTTGTCCTATAAAGTTCAGTCACTAAGTCATTTGTTTCTATCATTTTATCAAATTGACTCTATAGCCAAGGTATTTATTTCTTTTGCCAATAGAACCAGAAATATTGTAAGAAAGTGTTAAATATAGCCGACGGTTTAAAGCCATAAAATGTACAAAGATGAAGTCTCAGAGAGATCCCTCTCCAGGTCGGAAAAGCTAGTTTTTGGCCTCAAAGTTGGTTTGAAGTTTGCCTCTGTCATTCATTTTCTTAGATGAATGAATTTTATAGAGCGCTAACAAGCTCCACACGCAACAAAACTATCCATATCCTCCTATCTCTTTAAATATATTCTCAATATCAAAATCCTAACTATTTGCGGTCCCATCAGTAATGGGTAACTACCTAGTGGGCCTTATAAAGTGGGCCATTTTACATTAAATAAATATACATTGATATCTAATGGGATTTATTCAAAGATAATGGCCACATAAATCAATTGGATAACTCCTAGGTAGTCTAAAGTAGGGAGGTTAGAGTGGGACGCTAACATTTCCTCCCCTTCAAAATTAGCACCTCCCTACTTTAGGCTTCCTAGGAGTTAATAAATTGATATATGCAACCATCATCTTTGAATAATGGCCATTAGATAGTAGTGGATAGTTACTTAATGTAAAAGGGTCCACTTTATAAGGCCCATTAAGTAGTTGGCATCCATCGGTGATAGGGCCACAAGTAGTTAGGTTTTTTTCTATTGAAAATCTTTTTAAAGAGATAGGACATTGTAAAATGTTTGTCTTTTATTGTTGTATTTATAGATTTTCTCATTGAAAGGTTGTCCCACCTTAGGAGGCAAGTGAAAAAAAAATTCTCTCTATTTATTATCATAATACAAGAGTATATTTTTCATATTTCATCTTATTGTCTCTTATACCTTGTTTTTTGTAATTATATTTTGTGTATACCTAGTTGTGTTTCAAGTTTAAGGGTTAAGGAACACTACAAATGGCCCTTATTATATATATTATCATGATTATACCCCAACATATTGGTGAACTACTAATGTTTCTTTAGTGATGATAACCTTTGTTCTATAAAGTACTTCAAACTATGATGATTGGTCTTGATCTGGAAATCCAGTCTTATGAGATATGAACATCAGATCTCCATTGCATGAAAGATGGCCATAATCTTTTTTCTCATATGTGGATTTACCCAAATTGTGATCACACAATCACTTACTAGTGAATTCCAAGGGGGGGCTTCTTTCATCAATACTGCACCAAGATCCCTACTTGAAGCATCAAATTATAAGACAAAAGTCTTAGTAAAATATGGCACTGCTAACACTAGAGTAGTGCATGTGGAATCCTTTAAAGTTGAAAAGGATTTCTCTATTGCATCACTCCATACAAAGGCATTATTTTTTAGCAAGCATGTTAAAGGAGAAATGTTTTTTCCATAACTTTTTACAAACTTCCCATAGTAGTGAGTGTGTCCTAAGAACCCAGGTAGACTTGTAACACACCCAACCCCCTAAGTAGCATTTAAAGGAGTGGGGAATTAAAATTTATTCATCCTTCCACTATCTCTATACCTATCCTCAAGGGAACCATCATTTTCGGCTCGTCAAGATCTTTCCAACGCCTACAACTATTCTTACTTCCAAGTTTAGGATCAAAGGTTATGGCCTTCTATGGTTTTTCGAACTCATAAGGTTGGAATCCAACAAATTATGACATTTCATCCACATGGCACTTCATCACTCATGCCCTCCATCATAGAAACATGGTGACATCAATGTAGTGCCTGCCCCAACTCACCATTGTGGAGCTTCTGTCCACATAATTATATTTTTGTCGTTGAAATTCACTTCAGAAAAGTCCCACTACACATTAAAATTGTCCCAATGATCATACATTGATTAACCCTTTTACCATATCCAAAAGTCCTCATACCCCTCATCCTACGGTCCTCGGTGATTCGACGATTCTGACTTACCCACAAGTTAACATGCATCCCTTCCTTTACATTCAATAAATGAATTGGGGGGAGGGGGCTACGAAAATTTAATGGTTGAGATTAAACCTTCACCCCATGCTAACCGATGGTCCATATTTCATATCCTTTTCACCGACGTCGGTACTCCTAACCAACACTCTACAGGTTTAACTCCTAAACCCTGTTGACAGTGCATAGGGATCAATGATCCATATCTCTTCATCGCATCCTCGACGATATCAATGGTTTTCAACGATCTCAACCCCTTTCGTCATCATCACTCTATAGAAAACATTTAACTCACCATCCCCTTTCTTCCAATGATGATGCCTTAGGAATCAACGGTCCAAAAACGTTGGCCCGTAGATATGACGGGAACCACTAAAATGAAGGTTCAAAGAACCTCCTCACCCAATGGGACCCACATTAGTCCCATTAACCAATATTCTAGCAACACCTGTTACTATTTTTACACGTGGATTGTTGATTAGGAAGACCGTGTCATCATGACATCCTCACCCTCTTTCATATCCTAAGTGTGATCTTCCAAAGATCGAAGGTGGAGGATATGCTTATATTAAGCACAGATCGACGATTCTCATCAATCCTTATGTCACTACATAGTTTCCACTTCCTTGGTGAAACTTTCCCTTACTACTTTAACTCATAGACGATGACTCATGTAGCATTGATGGTGTAGATCTCCCCTTTTCATCTTGACCATATCGATGACTATCATTCTATCTCCGACCTTTATAACTGTCACTGAACTTTTGAAAGTTTTGGCTCTCGAATGTTCCTGACGATAGATCTTTGTCAACGAAGGACTGAGATTCACTCACCCCACCAAATTCTCAGAGATTTTTAAAATCATTTGTAAGAATTTACATTTCCCATAGTATGAGACATTCACATGCACATATCATTGATATTCAATTTTTTACAAGCTAAGTTAAACACTTATCTGATAAGGAAGTTTTCCAAGATTGACTAACTGAGAGAGGATTCCTTTCCTCCCAACCTTATGCCTTACTATAGAGTTCCTTCCTTCAATACACCACCCACATTCCAATCCGTGATTCCACTAGAGAAAATTGACTCAAGTAGGTTCCAAGTTCATGATGATCTAGGAAGGTTACTCTCCTTCCCCCTTTGCCACGGTAGAATTTTCCCACCTCCAATTGAGATCAAAGCATATATAGGTTTATCAAGTGGTTTATCAATTGGATTTCCTCTACACAAGGGATCCTTTCTCTACTAATTGTGAACTAGTTAAGGAAGAGGGTTAGAGGTTAGGAAGCTTGCATGCATCTGAGTGAAAATCTGAAATTACTAGCATCAACCTCATATCCATCAGGTACTCCATGAGATTTTTTGTCTTGTTTGGAGGTCAGGAAGGGTTTGGCTACTTGATTCTCCTTTGGCGCTATGAACTGGCTCAGACGCTGCGAATTGAGACAGGTGCTATGAAATGCACTATGAAATGTGCTATGGAATGTGTTGCGGAAACTTTGTTCTAGGACTATTGAACTAGTATTTTTGACCAAATGACTTCCAAGAGGATTTTTGGGTGAACCAGGATAAATTTTCAAAATCCAAAGGATTTTATTGTCAAGCATGGACCCCAAAACATTAACCTCTTTCATTTTTCACATAGTTTTCACGGATTGAGAGATTCAAAGGAATCTTTGAGCCCTATTTTTTCAGTTTTCATTATTTCCTATTTGAGACATGTTATTGTGACATGTATTCCTACCAGCTAGAGATGAATTTCAAGAAACCAAGAGACGTTTTTCTTTATAACGAGCTTATATACAAAAAAAATTCTTATATTTTACACATATTTTATAGTTTTAAGGTTACTGTGGTGTGATTTTTCAGAATTGTTATCTGGATTGTCACAGATAAAATCTCCAAATTTCTAAGAAGAAAAGAGATTACAACTTCGTTCAAACCTCTCATAACTGTAAAACAAAACATGAAGTCCGTAAAATATCCTATGGACAAACATCAAGGGAAAGGTATCTATAAGATTTCATGTTCTTGTGGTAGGTGCTACATTGGAGAAATAGGAAGATCATTCCAAGTAATAATTAAAGAACATGAAGCAGACATCAGGAGGGAATGGACTCGAACCTTAGCTTCGGAAGAACACTCTCTCAAAACCAAGCACCTTATATGCCTTGAGAACACTGAAATCCTCACTAAATAAGACCACTTTTTTAGATGAAGAATTAGAGAAGCCCTAGATATAATGAAGCACCCAAACAACATGAAAATAGATGGTGGCCTAGAGGTAAGTAGAAGTTGGCTTCCTGTGCTTAAACAACAAGAGAACCCAACAAACCAGGTATGATGTCCTATCCCCCTCTTTTCTTTATGATTTTTTCTTAAAATTCCAGATCTAGTTAGTTCAGCCTTTTAATAATTAAGAATTATACCTAACCCCTATGTAATAACCTTACCTAACCTTTTTAATAAATAATAATTACACCTAACCTATTAATTTCACCCAACCTCTATTTAATTAACAAATAAGACTATAATAATATAATAATCATATATCATTATCTTTATTTAAATCCAAGAAACTCATTATTGTTTATTATAATCATTTCATAGAAATTATTATCATTTCATTGAAATTATATAACGTAGGCCATACAAGTATCCTAGGGTTTTGACCAAAAATTTAAACAAACTTATTTTCTAGCTTCTAGATTTCTCTTAGGGTTTTATCGCCGGCCTACCTATTTTTCTCTCTGCATCTTTCATATTTGTAACTATGGAATGCTACCCTTATCATTGACTAATCTGTCCTGAAGATGAATCCAGGTAAAGGATTTGAAACGTCGAGATAGAAATGAATTTTACATATTTTATAGTTTGAGAATTACAAGTGGCATTTTCAAGCCTAGTTTTTAGAATTTCGCCTCTTGAAAAGTAGGAAGTCAGTTAAAACGTGTCGTTTTCTGTTTGTAGTTGTTTCTATTTTGGGAAAGGGGTTGGATTTCAAATTGGTGAGTTGGAAAGGACCTATATTGCTACATATTCATTATACAAGAGGAGAGAAGGGTTGGACTCTCATTTGAAGAGAGGCTTTTGTATGATGAGATGATTTGTTTATCCTTTAGAAAGTGAATGCAAAAGATGCTCTTATACTTTTCTAAGATTCATTAGAGTGTTATTGTCCAACATGTTTTCATGTTCTCATCTTTCATAAATGTGTTATTCTTCCTAATATGATCTAAGAGTACATGAAAGAGATTCATTATATAAATTTATCTTCATATAAATAGTATTATGTTATGTTAAATGATTTCCTGATTTCAAAATTCACTTTCTTTCAGTGCTCTGTTTTCAGCAGTCACTCATTGTTTATCTTATCTAAATTTGCAATAGAAAATCATTGTTTTAATGATTCTACTATAGTGGGATTGTTCTCCTATCCTCTACCATTCTTTATCTAGATTTATTGAACATAATGCTTGATATGCCTTAGATATTTTTAGTATAATTCAGCTAAGTTTAAACTACAAGTATTTAAGATTCAGATTAGACTCCATTGCCCAATGGTACCCCCTCCTGCTTGTCTTACCATATTATATAAAAAACAAATTTGTTCCTACTAGAAATATGACCTTCTGAGTATGAATATTGAATATCTTTGAGTGTGAAATTATTTGGCTATTGAGAGAGCCCTCTATGATTGTATTAGGTCAGAAATTGTTACACATCAAAATTCCTCACTTCGATAATGTCTCATTATCATTGTCACAAGTGTCGTAAAAGTCGTATTTTCATCCTGCATTTGTCGCATTGCAGATGACATCATAAGAACACTTGGTACATCCTATAAGACTTGTTAGAAGAGGAAAACATGTCATTTGGAAAAGTTTACAAAATTTTACCTTGAAGAATGACCATCTTAAATGAATTTTTGGAGATCAACGTTCCCCTGCCCACATGTATGGAGTTCTAGTGCTTCTTTTCCTCTTATCAGGAAGCATTATAGCACTCCGTTGTTAGATTTAAGGGAGCATCGATCTATTGAGAGAATCTTGGGGAAGAATCCCCCATATCTCTAAGGACAACTAAGAAGTATCTGAGTTAGTTTGGCTCGAATCCAAGTTAAAGGCTAGATCTAAGGGAAATCCCACAAATGATGGAGTCATATCCTCAACTTGTTCCAAGAATAGATAAGGTCGTTGAGCCTCTCAAATCATATATAAGGAGGAATTCTCATGGTGAAATGGGGAGAATAACAGTGAAAAGTATTGTCATTCTGATCGTGGATCTTTTGAGCAAGGGGTTGGACAAGGAGGACTTTGTGAGGCTATTACATCTGCATCTATAGATTGTAAGCACCTTGTTATGTTCTCGTTAATATATATTCTTGGCATGTTTCCTTCAATTTTGTGTATGTTTCCATGGGCTTATCTCTTCTTGATAAATCTAGTTTAAACTAATCTTGGTAGAATAGGAAGCATGCATTGTCTTTGTTTTCTATTGAATTGTAGAACTCTTGAAGATCAAGTTCAACTTGGATTGACCAAGAACAAACTTCAGAAAAAGGTACATCATACTTTCTTCCTCTTTTCCTTTGACTAGTTTAGCTACATTTAAAGGAATGTTAGTGTTCAATGTTAGCATTTTTCAGTCTTGGTCATAGGGGTCTAAGATCCAATAGGAAATTCACCTGTCCGCAGGGAAAATTTTCCTACAACAGAAATTGGCAACTCCACTAGGGATCGAAGATTTTAGTTTTGGTTTCTTTCCTTGGTCTTGTCTTATCTTTTTCTCATCTTAAGATCCTACTCACTGTATTTTTCCTCTTTTATATATGTGTTTTCAGTCCTGAAGTCATCTTACACAGGCTGATGATTAAGCCTTTCTGAGTTTTTGTTTTCTGGGTTTACTCTTTTTCATTCTCAGAAACCCTCACCCTCCTTCCCTTATATCCAGAGCGTTGATTTTAGTATCGGAGCACCCCTGTAGTGATTTAGGGATCATTGTAGCGCTCTGGTGCTTATACAACCAGAGCGTTGATTTTTCTCTATGTTGAAAATTTGTGGGATATTTGTGCTAGGTGTGATTTTTTGGATTTTTCTTTTGCTCGGGACTTTTTCTATTAGTTTGTGTCTTCTATAAAACTTTAAACCTATTTCTTTCTAATATTTTTTGTTTTTGTTTGGATTTTTAAGATATTTCCTTGTTTTGAAATCACTCTTACTCTTTGAGTTTTTTATTTCATTTTCGATACTTTCTCATTCATATAATCATTTGAAAGTTGTTACAGGGAAGCCCAGAGATCTTTGTATGGTTCCATTTGGTCTTTGATTTGTATCTTTCCAAGTAGATTTCTTGTTTGAAGTTTTGTTATTTTGGTTTTCTTTTTGAAAATTTTAGATTTGTTTTTGCTTCTTGTTTGATCGTTATAAGAGTGTTCTTTTTGTTTATGCAATACTTGCTTCCAATTGTTTAAAATTGTGAATAGTGAAATCTTGTTGACATAAGAAGCATTGAATCAAATCAATTAATGTTCATATTTAAACAAAAAGTTGTATTTTGATGATTGGTTTTTGGATATTAGAATCAATTTCTGAATAGTTTAGCATTGAATGGGATTCTTGTTGAAAGTGATTGCATCAATTTTTTTTCATTTTTGTTGTTTGATAGTGAAAGAAAGAAAATTTTTCTCCTTCCCATAAATATAAGTTCATTGAAAGAAATGATTTCTTATCATTTTTATTATGCTTCTTTGGGATTTGATTCATAATATCATCAGTTTCACTCTCATTCACCTCTGAGTAAAGAAGAGCCACTAAAATCAATGCTAATTAAAATTGATCTAGAAACCTTTTTTCTTTTTAGATTATTCCACCAACAGTAGACTAGGATTAGTGCTTTAGATTAGGCTGAGTACAAATCTCCAAAGCACTCAAAAAAAACTTATCATCTTGCAATAGGGAGAGAAAATCCAATTTTCGTATAGTCATATCTGGGATCCCCTTCTCACACAGGGGTTACGCATGAGGTTGCGTTCAGGAGAGCCATAGAAAATATCACTCTGCGGTTTAACCCTTTGTATTAGTAAGATCGTATATCAAGGGTTCTTCTTTAGGTCCAAATGTCTTCATTTGGTCTTGGTTCTTTGTGAATTATGAATCCATTTGGGGTCCTCTGGAGTTCTATCGGTCCACTTGTCCTCAGTTCTCTTGAAGGATTTCGAACTTGTTATTTGTTGAAGAAAAGATATGAAATGATCTTACTCAGTCATTTTCAGATATTGCTTAGATAAATCAAGATAGACATTAATATCACCCTATGTTTATAGCCTCAAAAACATTTTCCTAATCCATAAGTATTGGTAACAAGGGCTTAGGTTGATTTTCTTTATAAATGAAAGATTGATGAAAAAATCAATCTTTGTGTAATTTTCTGAATATAACAGATGCATAAATTAATGTAGAGACAAAAGTAAAAATACCAAGTCAATAATTAACATATATGAGACATAAAGAAATTTCTTATTTCATTCTAATTTATCAAAAGAATCGTTCTCTTTACAAAATTCCCTGAGGAAGTTCAGACCAAAGTCAAACTTAGATGTCCCCGATGAAAACCATACAAAAGGAATTATGACAGAAAGTAAAAAATTGAACTTTAAAATTTGGATCATCTTGCTATAGATTGTTTCCCACTCGACTCTTCACAATATCCTTTATCAATCATGAAATTTAATTCACAAACAGACAAGTCTACATAGACTATCAAATATAGATCAACACATCTGAAAAACAAGTGTATGAATGATGTAAATCAGCCTTGAATTGTGTTGTCTACAATAGGAACCTACTGTCACAAAATAGAATTAGGCTTGCAATTAATTAAAGAATGAATGAAAACTGAACTATCTCAATAAAACTCAAGAGAAGACCTTAGTATGCTTTCTCCTTATATTCCCCTCTTGTTCCTCCTTCTCCTTTTGTCTTTAAACGGTCAGAATTAGTTGAAGTAGTTAAAATACCTCTTTAGTTAAGTTAACTAAAACTCAACTAAGTTTTAGTTTAGGGGGGGAATTAATAAAATAATAATAAGGGTCTTCAATAAATAATAACTAGTAGGTGGGACCCCTTGTGACTCCCTTTAATTTCTTAAAAAATATAAACAAAACTAGTTAATCAATCAATCACATCCCTCCTTCTGGCTCCCATCATCACTCTCATAATTTGAAAATTAATATCAATGATATTTGAAACCATATCCAAAAATATAATATCCAACATATCCAAAAATAGTGTGTTGTCCAAAAACTTCATCAGTCAATTGTTCTCAACAACCAATAAATAAAAACACTAAAAAACCATATTTTCCACTCTGGGAGGCAATTTTCCCCTTATTGTTTTTGTCTCCCTTTGATTTCTCTGAATTTTGCTTAGGTTGTGTGGAGCCTTTAGGCCTGATCTCAATGATAACATGAGAGCACTCATCTCTCAAATGCATGCGGGATGAAATGGATTTGGCAGAGTCATTTGAGGGAGAGGAGGGGGAAGCAACATCTTTTCCTTTATCAAGTGCATGGTGAGCTTCAGTTTTTAACCTCTTGATTGCATGGGAAGACTATAATGCTGAGTGTGTAGGGGCATCTTGGAAAATTTGGTTAACCAATGGAGGGAGAGTAGGCAGAGACAAATTGGGCTAGCCACGATTTTGGGAGACTGACAGGTGGACAATCTCTTGCCATCCGTAATTTTCAGGGACTTCAGGTTGTAATGAGACATGAGGGGGAACTGGGATACCAGGGACATGAGGGTCTTGGCAAGGAGGCCTTTTTGGCCTAGGTTGGACCACTCCTTATCTGATCCAGTTAAAAAACCCAGCTTGGAATAGTCGGTTCAACTCTTGTGATTCTGCATCAAAATGTATAGAGAACCTTGGCCTTCTAGGGCCCCTGTTCCAATTTCCTCTTCCCTTGTTACCCCGGCCATGGCTACCTCTATTGAAGAAGCTCATTCTTGTATGCATTATTTATTAGCAACTAGTCTCTTCATCAAACCATACATGACACCTCTGTTAGAAAAATAGGACCGTGGAGCAATAAAATAAAACAAAGGCAGAAACAAAACACAAAAGATACACAATACAAGAGAGACACAGATTTACGAGGTTCACCRCGTGTGGGCTATGTCCACTAGAGAAATTGCCARGTCCTTCCTTTATTATTATCCAACAAATGAAGGGATACAACCTACAACAAACCCGTTGTAACTTCCTCTTCTTTCTCTCACAGTCTTTTATCTTAGAATACAATATTCGCCATCAATCATGGCCGCAATACATTTCCCTAATAAAAGAGGGTTTCTTTCTAGGGCAAAAAAACCTAACATAAATTCTATCGTTAGATCTGCGACCTTATAATGAATGGTCCAGATTTACAATGAAATTACCATATACTTTTACAAGGCAATTTTTCCTTCGGGCGCTTCACCCTCGAACCCCCGCTGGGGGCCCACTTTCCCCTAGACCCCTTGGCCAGGGGGATAGCCCCCTCAGACCCCTCAGTCGGGGGGATAGCCCCCCCAGACCCCGTAGAGGGGTTACCCCTCCTCTACACTCCCCCACGTGGAAGAGTGTACATACTTATGGGGTGTAAATACTTCATGGGGTATAAACATGGATGAAAGTAAAAGACCTATGAATTAGGAAGATAATCAAGCTCCACAACAAACAATCTCCCACTTGGAGATTGATCTTAACAACTCCACCGCTTTTGTATATGTTGGACTCTAAACCTTCTTGGACCTGGCAAATTTCTCATCTTCATATTCATTCTTGAAGACCAACTGAAGCAGAGCAGAAACTCAATTTCTCCCTGGTTACTCCCTTTGTTAACATGTCTGCAGGATTCTAGATAGCGTGTATCTTTTCCAATTTCAAATTTCCATCTTCCAAGGCGGATCGTATGAAGTGGTACCTCAACTATATATGCTTAGTCTTTGAATGGAAGGCTAATTTATTTTCAAGATGAATGGAACTCTCACTATCACAGTACAACCTGTTATTGTCTTGCTTCTTTCCCAATTCCTCCATAAACCTCTGTAACCAAATCATCTCTTTACTAGCCTCTATAGAAGCAACATACTCTGCCTCTATTGTTGAAAGTGAAACAACCTTTTTCAGTTTTGAAATCCAACTTACTATTGTTCCACCTATAGTAAACACATACCCTATGGTACTCCTCCTGCTATCTGTATCACCTTCCATATATGAATCAACATATCCTTTTAGAACAGTTTTTGAACCTCCAAAACATAATGCATGATTAGAAGTACCTCTCAAGTATCTTAGAATTCACTTTACTTCCTCCCAATGTTCTTTACCTGGATTGTTCATATATCTTCTCACAACTCCCACTACATGTGCAATATCTGGTCTTGTGCAAACCATTGCATACATCAAGCTGCCAATTGTTGATGAATATGGGACCCTGGACATGTATTCTATCTCCTCCCGTGTCTTGGGACACATTTCCTTAGTTAATTTTAAATGGCTGGCCAAAGGTTTACTAACTGGTTTTGCATTCTGCATTCTAAACCTCTCCAACACCTGCTCTGTGTACTCACCCTGAGACAATGTCAGTTTGCGATTTTTCGTGTCTCTTGTTATTCTCATACCAAGGATTTTCTTTGCAGCACCCAAATCCTTCATCACAAATGAATTGGCTAATTTCTTCTTGAGAACATTTATATCCTGCATATTAGACCCTACAACAATCATGTCATCTACATACAATAGCAAGATAATAAAGCTTCCTTTTTCTAGCTTTTCAAAATAAACACAGTGATCAGAATGACATCAACTATAACCCTATTCTGTCATAAACCTGTCAAACTTCAGATACCACTGCCTTGGAGATTGCTTTAGGCCATACAAGCTCTTCTTCAACCTGCATACCAAATTCTCCTTCCCTTTGACCTCATACCCC
>JZKD02S2100869.1:333428-344584 GCA_000966675.3 Picea glauca | reverse complement strand
CATGCATTATGTTTTGGAGGTTCAGACACTTTTCTACAAGGATATGTTGATTCAGATATGGCAGGTGATAAAGATAGCAGGAGGAGAACCACAGGGTATGTTTTTACTATAGGTGGAACAACAGTAAGTTGTATTTCAAAACTGCAAAAGGTTGTTGCACTTTCAACAATAGAGGTAGAGTATGTTGCTACTAAAGAGGCTAGTAAAGAGATGATTTGGTTACAAAGGTTTATGGAGGAATTGGGAAAGAAGAAGGAGAATAGCAGGTTGTACTATGATAGTGAGAGTGAAATTCATCTTGCAAAGAAATCAGCCTTCCATTTAAAGACTAAGCATATACATTTGAGGTACCACTTCATACGATCCGCCTTGGAAGATGGACATTTGAAGTTAGAAAAGATACAAACTAGCCAGAATCCTACAGACATGTTAACAAAGGGAGTAACCAGGGAGAAACTGAGTTCCTACTCAGTTTCAGTTGGTCTTCAAGAATGAAGACGAAGATGAGGAATTTTCCAGGTCCAAGAAGGTTTAGGTTCCAACATATACAGTAGTGGTGGAGTTGTTGAGATCAGTCTCCAAGTGGGAGATTGTTGGTTGTGGAGCCTAATTATCTTCCTGATTCAGAGGTATTTTACTTGCAGCCGTGTTTATACCCCATGAAGTATTTACACCCCAGAAGTATGTACACTCTTCCACATGGGGGAGTGCAGAGGGGGGGTACCCCCTCTACAGGGTCCGGAGGGGCTATCCCCCTGGCTGGGGGGTTTGGGGGCAAGCGGGCCCCTGAAGGAAAAATTGCCTTTTAAATGTATATTGTAATTTCATTGTAAATCTGGACTGTTCATTATAAGGTCGCAGATCTAATGGTAGAGATTATGTCAGGGTTTTTTTCCCTAGAAGGAAACCCTCTTTTATGTGGGAAATGTATTGCGGCTATGCATTATGGCAAGTATTGTATTTTGAGAGAGGATACTGTTAGACAAAGAAGAGGAAGTTATAGCAGGTTTTGTTGTAGGTTGTATCCCTTCATTTGCTAGATAATAATAAAGGAAGGACCTATCAATTTCTCTGGTGGGTGTAGCCCACACTGGGTGAACCACGTAAATCTGTGTCTCTCTTGTATTGTGTATCTTTTGTGTTTTGTTTCCACATTTGTTTTATTTTATTGCTCTGTGGTCCTATTTTTCTAACACATTCGACCGCACCCACCCAGAGGCTGACTACGATTTGGTGTCTTTAGTAGACATAATATTTAATGTATTTACACAAGGTGACGGTGAAGGGAAGTGTTCATTGTACCTAGAACAGAGGGTGGTCAAACTCACTCGGGCTCCTTGGAGGGTAAATCCACAATTATTGTGTGGAAGCTTACACCAAGGTGTAAGTTCATTAAGAAGGTCACCATAGTAATTGTTCCACCCACTCATATCATATTCCCTTCTCAATTTGATCACGTGATGTTGGATTTCATCACCAACTAGTACGGTCATTGAGAGAAGGTTTGTTTGCTTGTTGGTTCTTCTAGATTTTTTAGTGTGTGTTGTTGATTTAATAACTTTTCAAGATTAATCCCATAGAAGATAAAGGTCTTTATATATCATGTAGCATGAAAGGGTTTCCTCCAAAAGAAGGCTACAAACCATTACCTCCTAATTCACCAGAAGACATTTACCGTGAAGAGGTAAAAATCGCTCTGACGTTGGGAGCATTGCTACTCCTTTGTTAGAAAATTCAGAAAGAGCCTTAGTTATGGTTCAGGATCCCACTCCTCACAGTACACCTATGTCAAAATATCCTATTGAACCACTCTTGGATTGAGTGGAGATGTTCGGTAATATTATAAAAGAAGAAGTCCCTTGTTTTCCATTGAGACCAATTACCGAGACATATATGGGATCCACAGAACCATTTTTTAATGATGAGTTTATGACCCTCGTTCGTCCTACTAATGCAGTAGATCCACATCATATGCCTTCTCATTTTGTATGGAGGACCCCATTGGGACATGATCTTTATGAAAATTTTGAATTTATTCGACAACCTCTTGATCCTCATGACCCTCTTGTTGTTGAGGCAGGACCGTCCAGTCAGACTATTGATCGTCCCATTGAACAGGTCGTCAATCATGCTACTACGTCAACACAAATCCACCTCAATGTTGTAATTGTCACTCTTAATCATACATAAGGTATTTCAACCATTACTCCCACTGTTACACCTTTTTCACACTACAACTCCTCATGTTCCACAAGATCCTGTTAGAACACCTTTACATCACAAAATGTAGAACCTTGCCAGACATACACAATAAACTGTGGGAAAAATCCCAACTAGGGGGAAACCATAGTTTAGTGGGCCTATCCCTCTTGGGAGACACTCATCCTTTAGGATTCCTATCCCTCCTTGGGGATATCCACCTTTGCACATTCCCTCCAGGGGACAACCCCTCTTTATTGTTCAAACCACAAATGTCAATCAACCTATGGCAAGGGGGAAACCCTCTTTTGTCGAAAACCCTTCATAATAATGGGGAGTACCTCAAGGAGGTACATTTAATCAACCTTTCCATGGGGGTAAATCATACCATAACCCAAAAGGAGGAGTACCAAATCATGCTCCTTCCAGATTATATTTTGGACAACCTTATCTGAGTGTCCCAAATCCCACCTGGGTTCCTCAAGGACTATTGGCCCAAGTTTAATAAGACCAGGGTCCTTCTTAGGTTACCAACAAAAGGTACCATGTAGTCTAGAGCATTGGCCTTTTCATATCCTCCAAAGAGAATAAGTCTCACCCAAAGCGCTGCTGAGACAGATAGATAGGGAAGGGTAGGTAAAATACTTAAGAGGATCCATAGATCCTTCAGGACTCATCCATGATCTTTCACAAGAGACATAAACAGACCTGAAACATATATGTGAAAGAATCAAACTTACTTACATTAAGAACAAGAATCTAAACATAGAACCATCGAGTAGAACTTATAACCTAGAAAGAAGAACTATAATGCATAAGGAGAACACACAGAGACACATCATATTTGAAAATTTAGTTCCTTCTTCGTATTATCTTCAGAATATTTCTTTGATTACAAACTCAGAATTACACAGTAGTGCGCTATACAGACTCTTGACTCTCGACTCATGTTGTAGAGCTCCAATTCTCAAAATGATAGATCAAATTCATTACAGACTCAAGACTCAACTTGACTCAACTCCCCACAATCAACTTGGAACCAAATCATAATCAACTAACCAACAACAACAACAATGTCAACAACCCTTTTAACCTTATGTTCAGCTCTATATATAGCTGGGTTGTGTCTTCTATTTTGGCTTGCATGCTTCCTTGTTCTGTTGCAACCGTTTGTTGCTTAGTTGGCATTGCGTTGAATTTCGCAACTGCTTTTCATTGCTCTTTCTCGTTCTGTTGTCCAACCTCTATTTAAGCTTGCACAAATCGTGCTTAGTCAAAACTTGTGCAATTCCTTATCTAAAAATTAAGGGGCCAATAGGATCCAACCACAATCCTTGACTCTCCCTCGATTCAAGTGCTTGGTTCTTTCACATATTCCAGGTGCATTTGTTGTTTTCCCTTATCCTCCTTTTCTTCTTCCTTGGGCTCTTATGTTTGTGCTTTCTCTTCTTTTACCTATTCAAATGAAGGGCCCAACTTTGGCACCAACTCTATGGATCATTGTTTCACTCCTTGAAATTTTCCCACTTTATCCTGCCATTTCCTGGCAAGGAGTGATGCCTCTGCAATGAAATATTGGGTTGTATCCTTGCTATCCACCTTTGGCTTGGACGCAACCAAAATGTTCCACTAGGAATCTATTTTTGTGTCAACTTGATGCATTTTCATGTACACTACATGAATGACAGGTCAAAAATCACGCAGCTCTTTCTTTGATATAGGCTCTGCCTCAAAGAGGGCATTCAACTCATTGTGCACATGTTGAATTTGGTCAAACTTTTGTTGTTTCTCCATAGGATACATTGTGGCCACAAATTCTTCATTCAGCACCTGGATCTTTGTGCACACCTCCTCCAAGACTTGGTTGCATCGAGCGATGATGCCCATCTAGTTGTTGACTTCCCTGAAAATCTTTTTTCATTCCATTGTGTTCTTGTGTAGTGCTACTCGGGCATTGTTGCCTTGCAGTACTATCTTTTGCATATGCTCTTGTAGCTTCTGAGGTTGTTTCTCTGCTTCTTGTTGGGCCTGTTGTAACTTTTCTTTCAGTTTCTCAGCTTGGGTGCTGAGTTGTGTCCATGCTCCTTGTAGCAACTGAATCTGGTGTTCTGGCTTGCCTGCATCACTGACTTCAAGTAGTTCGGGCACAACCTTCTTAATCTCTGTCCAAGCTTCAGGAAGTCTTTCCTGCACTCTTTCCAGTTTGCATTGAACTTGGATTTTTTCATGTGCTTCCTGCATCCTACATGTTTTCACGACAAACTCTTCCTTCCTTTCAATCTCAAGAGATATCTTGGCCTCCTAGATCCTTTTCTCTAATTGATCATTTGATGCTCTGATCAGTCCAAATAATTGCATCGTTCGCCACTGTATGAGTTCAGAAGATGAAGGATTTGCGTCTCTGGGTGCTCACATCTTTAGTGGAATTCCACTGGCCGTTGAATGCTCTGAGTGGGTCTCTACCTCCTCTTTTTTGGTGGTCCTAGTGTGATCTGTTATCACACTAACTTGTCTTGGGTCTTTAGCCTTTAGTTTCATTTTTTCCGAAGCCCTCAGATTTTAATTTTTTATTTTTACCCTTTAAAATTGTTTTTTGTTTAGGTCCCCTCGATAAATAAAGTTTTAAGTCATGACTTATGTTTTGATCCTCACACAAATTTTTAACTTAGGACCATTTTTTCATGACTTATATTTTGATTCCCTTCATGACTTGACACTAGGATCGAATCACCCCATGATCATCTTGATTTGTCATGCCATATTCCTCACTCATGCCCTCGTAGCCTTGCCTTGTTGTCCCCTTTGTCCTTTTCTTACTATCCAATCATTTTTTGAAATGGAGCACTGCCAACTCATCAAGAGTTTTCGTAGCACACTCCCTATCCATCATATTCTACCATGATTTGTGGTTACGATGTTTATTTCATCTCTTCCTTGTTTCCAGTGCCAGGGGTGGTTAAAATATTCTTTCAAGGTTTCATATATATGATCTCTAATAACGGTTTTTGAATTTTGAAAAACTCAAATTGTTGCATTGCACAAACTACCAGTTTGCAGCAACTCTACCAGATCTGATGTTGATGTGGATTCGGAGGTTGAGTTGCTTGTGACTGTTTCCTAAGATTTTGATGAGGCCTTGAACTATCTTTATTCCACAGGTATTCCACATTTTTCCTCCTCTGCACATCAATTTCAAGGAGAATTAGCACTCATAATTTTGGTAATTATCGTGCCATCATAGCTAGAGGAGATCTTTCCTCACACCATCCTATCATTTTTTTCCCTCCATTCAAACCTGCAAATCTCACCACCTATCTATTGATTTTGATACATCTTCCCACCATTTTCATTGAGTTCATAGTATCCAAGCTAATCTTATACTCTGCATGCACAGTGTGCTACCCAGAGACGCTACTCAAACTACATTGTTTCTCCCCAGCCTCCTCTGACAGTTGAGTCGGGTTGTTTCAACCCAATTTTCAAAGACCATTACAGGGTATCCCTTCATCATATATTGTTCTCAGTGTTCATACCTACACACATTCAAGGGAGGGATTTCTACATTCAGTTTTAGCTAGCTAGAAACCAGTCTATATTAAGGGAAATTCTTGTAAAAGGGCAGCCTTGTCCAATTGAGCTTTGACTCTTTAATCCTCCTGGTTATTAGTAAATCTACAAGATGAAAAACTAGTAGTTATCTTGGGTCCATTGACAAAATATAGAGATGATTCATCCCCTCCTTTCTATACATCACTGAATATACATGATAAGGTGTTGCATAATTGTTTTATGGATTCAATCCAACAATCTCATGCCAAAAACCATTATGGATGAACTTGGGTTAGAAATCACAAAGACCTACCATGACCTATATTATTTTGACTCCAGGAAATTGAAGTGTCTTGGGGTCATTAAGGATCTGGTTGTGACCTTGTTTCAGCTGCCCATGAAAAGTGTAGTAATGGATATCGTGGTGGTCGATGTTCCCCCCAAGTTTGGCATGCCCTTGTCAAGATCTTGGATAAAAACACTTGGGGGACCCTTGTAGATAAATCTCTCATATGCTACCATTCCTATGTTTGGGGGGAGCATAGAATACTTTACAAGGAAGCTCAGTTGGCCTACATTATTAGTGATGAAGAAAACCCCACAAATCATCCTATTTTTTCTCTTGATACTGATTTGGGATAAATCATCTTGCAGCTCATCGATACCCGTGAAACTCCTCTTGAAATCAGAAAATAGTCCGATACCTTTTGCAAAGATTCCCCTCCAACCACCTTTGTTTGGAAGATGTTATTTGATGGAGCCTCTTCTATGGAAGGTGTTGGTGCTAGAGTGGTATTTCTTTCACCTGCTTAAGAGACTATATCTCTGTCATACAAGCTAGAATTTGAAAGAGGTAAAAAATATTTTAGATGCTAAAATTATTATTCCTTTGAGGTATTCTTCATGGGTGGCCAAATTCGTCCCAGTGAGAAAAAAGAATGGAGAAATCTGACTTTGTGTCGATTTCCAGAATCTGAATAGAAGTTATAAAAAGGATAATTACCCTTTTCCCAAGATGGAGCACATATTATAGAGGGTGATAGGTGCGGCCAGGATGTCCATGATTGATGGCTTTTATGGCTACAATCAGATCTCTTTTTTTCCAGAAGATAGAGAGAAGACAGTGTTTACCACTCATTGGGGTACATTCATGTATGCTAAGATGCCCTTTGGTTTGATGAACGTAGGGGCAACCTTTCAGCGAGCTATGGACATAGCATTTATTGGAGAGAAGGAGAATTTTTTTTTCATCTATTTAGATGATGTAACAGTGCTATGACAATATGATAAAGAACATTATGATCATTTGAAAAAGGTTTTCTTGAAATGAAAAAAAATTGGTCTCTCATTGAATCCTAAAAAATCATTATTTTCCATGAAGGAGGGAAAATTATTGGGCCATATTGTGTCAGCTGAAGGGGTAAGGATTGATTCTAGCAAGGTTGAATCGATCCAAGCCTTATCGCTTCCTAGATCCAAAAAGGAGGTTCAATCGTTTTTGGGAAAAATTATTTTTTTGAGAAGGTTTGTTTCAAACTTTGTTGAGTTGGTGAAGTATATCACAACCATGTTGAGAAAAGGTAATGAAATCAAATGGACTGCTCAGTCCCGTAATTCTTTTAATCAAATAAAGAAATCCTTTACTGAAGCCCTAGTCCTTATCAACCCAGAATACTCCAAGTATTTTCTTATTTTCTCTTTTTCTTCATTATAGTAGCAGTTGTTTTATTGTAGAAGAACGTTGAAGGCTTAGAGCACCCCATTGTTTTTTTCAATAGGGCATTGAGAGATATTGAATTAAAATATGACATCATGGATAAGTAGGCCTATGCATTGGTTAAAACCCTCAATTATTTTAGAGTTGATGTGTTTCATTCAAGAGTCAATGCTTATGTCCCATCATCTTCTGTAAAGGAAATTATTATTCATCCTAATATAGACGGAAAAAGAAGCAAGTGGATTGCTAAAATCCTTGAATTTGATCTTGATATTACGCCTACCAAATTGGTTAAAGACCAGGGTTTAGCCAAGCTATTGGATAAATAAAAATTCTCAGCCTTGGGGGTAAATATCATCAACACATGCTCAGAAAATCAACAGGCTGAATTGACTGACAAAGGATCCCAAGTCACCCCTACATTGGCAGATTGCAACTGGTACAAGGACATTATATTTTTCCTACAGAAATTACAGCCTCCAGATGGTATGAAAAAGAACAAGGTGAGAGCCTTAAAACTCAAATCAATCAAATACTTTCTTATTGATCAAGTCTTGTATTGGAAAGACCAATTGGGAGTGCTTTTCATATGCCTAGACCCACAAGAATCCCAAAATATTATGTCTGATTTTCAAGACAATTTATGTGGGGGGCATCATTTTTGGAGAACCACAACATATAATATTCTCAGGGCTGGGTACTTCTGGCCTGGTCCATTCACCGATGTTTGTGCTAAGATCAGATCCTGTGTTAAGTGTTAGAAATTATCTGGAAAGAAGTAGCTCAAGTCTTTGTCATTAAATCCTGTGGCAACTTCGGGACCCTTTCAGTTGTGGGGCCTAGATTTTATTGGGGAAATTCATCATGCTTCTAGTGGTCAACATAGATGGATATTTACTGCCACAGATTATTTTACTAAGTGGATAGAAGTTATCCCTATAAGGAACGCTTCCCACAAAGTGATCATTGGTTTCCTTGAGGACACTATGGCAAGGTTTGGTTGTCCGAATAGAATTTTCACTAATAATGTTGCATCTTTCAAGGTTGAACCATTGATTCAGTTCTGTGAATAGATTGGAATCACATTGGTTCACTCTACCCCTTACTACCCCCAAGGGAATGGGCTTTCAGAGTCCTCTAACAAAATCCTTATAAAGATCATTAAAAAGACGTTAGAGGACAACAACAAAAAAATGGGACTCAAAACTCAAGTTTCCTTTATGGGATGACAGAGTGACAACAAAGAGGTCCCTTGGCCATTCTCCTTTCCAGTTGTTGTATGGACTTGAGGCCATTTTTCCTTCTCATCTTGCCTTGCTTGTGGAAAAATTCTTCCAATATTACCAAGGGGAGCTAGATCATATGATCAGAAGGATTCAGTAGCTGGTTGAAGTGAAAAAGACTCAGGAGAAGCTTATATATAAAGCACACGATCATCAACAAAAGATAAAGCAGGCTTACAAAAAGAAAGTAATTAAAGAGGATTTTCAATTGGGCGATATGGTGCTCAAGTGGGATGCACCAAATCAAGATAAAGGAAAGAAAAATAAATTTTAATCTTTATGGATCGTTCCCTTAAAACTTTCTGAGGTATTCTCTAATAACACTTTAAAGTTGCAGAATATGGAGGATGAAGAAGTTTTTGGTGGCCCTGTCAATGGGAATTTTATGAAAAAGTACATTTCTTAAGCCATGAGTGTCTTTTCATTCCATTGTAAATATAATCTTTCTTTTTTTTTTTTTTTAATAACTGACCTCGTAGCCCTGGGATAAGGCACTGAATCTACTCATTCTTAGCAGCCCACAGGGGGCATGCCATCCCCTGTGGAGCCAATGTTATCACACTAAGTTGCCTTGGGTCTTTAGCCTTTAGTTTCATTTTTTCCTAAGCCCTTATATTTTAATTTTTTATTTGTCCCCTTTAAAAGTGTGTTTGTTTAGGTCCCCTTGATAAATAAATTTTTAACTCATGACTTATGTTTTGATCCTCACACCAATTTTTGACTTAGGACCATTTTTTCATGAATTATCTTTTGATTCCCTTCATGACTTGACACTAGGATCGACTCACCCCACGATCAGCTTGATTTGACATGCCATCTTCCTCACTCATGCCCTCGTAGCCTTGCCTTGTTGTCCCCTTTTTCCTTTGCTTACTATCCAATCATTTATTGAAATGGAGTGTTTCCAACTCATCAAAATTTTTCATAGTGCACTCCATGTTCATCATATTCTACCATGATTTGTGGTTACGACATTGATGTCATATCTTACTTGTTTTTAGTGCCAAGGGTCATTAAAATATGGTTTCAAGGTTTCATATTTATGATCTCTAATAATGGTTTTTGAATTTTGAAAAACTCAAATTGATGCGCTGCACAAACTACCAGTTCTATCCAATTGGCAGCATCGCTACTAGATCTGATGCTAAGGTGGATTCAGAGGCCGAGTTTCTCGTGAATATTTCTTGATATTTTGTTGAGGCCTTGAACTATCTTTATTCCATAGGTATTCTGCATTTTTCCTCCTCTACACATCAATTTCAAGGAGAATTAGCGCTCGGAATTTTGGTAATTATCGTGCCTGCATAACTGGAGGAGATGTTTCCTCACACCATCCTATCAGTTTTTTCCCTCCATTCAAACCTCCAGACCTCACCACCTGTCTATTGATTTTGATACATCTGCCCACCATTGCCACTAATCTCAAAGTATCCAAGCAAGTCTTATCCTCCGCATGTGCGGTGTGCTACCTAGAGACGCTACTCAAACTACATTGTTTCTCCCCTGCCTCCTTTGATAGTTGAGTCAAGTTGTTTCAACCCATTTTTCAAACACCATTACAGGGTATCCCTTCATCATATATTTTTCTCAGTGTTCATACCTGCACACATTCAAGGGAGGGATTTCTACAGCCAGTTTTAGCTAGCTAGCATACAGTATGGATTAAGGGAAATTCTTGTAAAGGAGCAGCCTTTTCCACATGATATTTTACTCTTTAATCCTCCTAGTTATCATCACTCCATACCCATAAATCTCTTATTCTAAACTATGGATACTCCTCAGAAGAAGAAGTCACACAAGGGAGGTAATGTGATTAGAACGTAGCCTATACACATGCATCTATTCGAGGTAGAGCCCATGGACAGAGAAGTTTTTCAAAGGGTGGGATGCCTCTCTTTCTTCCAAAATATGCAAAGAGGTCATCCTGAGGTGACAAGGTAGTTTTCCTTACATTTTGATGGCCTAAAGACCAAGGTAGGGGACCTAGAATTTGCGGTGTCTGAGACCTCTATTTCAGCTACTACAGGAATCCCTATCACTGGTGGGAGTTGGTTTAAATCCATGGCCTTAGGTGCAGCCTATGACAAATATTTCCTTAAGCCTGAATATCAAGATGATAATATTTCTAAAGGTGTGCCAAGAAATCATCCGATTGAGTAGTTTGATAAAATATCGAGGATCATTCATAGGTACTTTACATGTGAAGGGAGGTTCAATACACTATACCAGTACCATATAAGGCTTCTGTTTCATTTTACTAGCAAAATTGAAATGAACATCCCCTTCTATTTGCTAAGTGTTAGAAAAACAGGACCGCGGAGCAATAAAATAAAACAAATGCAGAAACAAAAACACAGAAGACACACAATACAAGAGAGACACAGATTTACGTGGTTCACCCAGTGTGG
>JZKD02S2100869.1:300586-314609 GCA_000966675.3 Picea glauca | reverse complement strand
TTTCAATTACTAACCAAGTGATTGGAATAGATCAATTCAAGATTAAAGCAGTTGAGATATATGCTAATATTCAGCAAGAACAACAAAGGGTATTTTGCAATCTGGAAACCATCCAGAATTATTTTCATGAATCTAAGAAATCCTTGGATGTGGCTGTATTGAAAGAAATGGAAGCTAAAGTTGTAAGGGATTCTTTCCAAAGGATACTCATTGCTTTATAGAAGGAAGAAATTGGATAGTCACAAAAGTTGTCTATTCCAGAACAGTTGAAAGGAGATGTGATGTTAAAAGTATGGGAAACAAAGCTGAAAGGATATAAAGGAATAACTGAAGAAGTTATTAACGATTGTCAAAGAATCTTTGGTTCTATCGAAAAAKATTCAATACAGGATGAAACCAATGGCTTGTCTGAGCCATTAGGAGAAATCAACATCAATTTTCATCAGCTGAAGATAAGAGAGGAACTTGAAGAAAAGAAAATGGAAATCTCAAATGTCAAAGCAGTGAACATTTCAGAAATCGAGAAGTGGATGATTGGCCCCAGTTCGAAATTGGAGAAAATCAAGTCTACAGAGAAGGCAATTGCAAATCAATTACCAGGATTACAAAGAAGCTTTTTCTCCCTTGAAGCAAACGAGGTACCCGAGGTTCCTAAAGCTTTGGTAAATTTTCTAGAAAGACATATTCAAGCAACTGAAGTAGATAAAGAAAGTTTTCCTCCCCAGAGTTAAAACTTTGAAAATATTTCTATTTTTAGTATTTTGTAATAATCATAAACGGTTGATATTAGTCTATTGCAACCGAGAGATTAGGAAGTTGGTTAGTTTCCAACGGAAATTTTGGACAGAAATGTATAAATACAATTTGGTGAGGCTGAAAGAAGGCTTCAGAAATTTTGGGAACAAGACCATTTTTGTACGATCAGCTTTAAAGTTTATCAAAATATCATTCACAACAAGATTCTGAATCTTGTCATTTAGTGACTATGTTTCTATCCTTCTCTAGTTTCATTTGTTAAATCTTCTTCTTAATGTGCATTTCTAGCAAGTGAATCAATTTGAAATTATATGCAATTATTGTTTATAGTATTAGATTGGTTTGGATGTTGAATGTGTTACAGTTTTTCCTCTGGAATTATTTCAATAATTTTAAGACCTGTAGCCTTATGTTCCTTAATATTCCCCTTTGTTATAAAACCCACGTTCCTTTCTTTATTGTAATGGAAATATAAGATTATTTCCAGATTAAAGCCTTATATTTCTCTATGTCATGTCTCATTGTTTACAGTTTCATCATTATCACTGAACCAAGAAACGGCCTTACTTGTGTCTTCATTTTCTGTTTTAAGTTTTGAAGTTGTTTTACTTATATCTGACCTGAATCTCTGAAGTAACAAATTCATTAAAAACCCTTTCATAAAAATATAAAAAATCAATCACCCATGACAGTCCCAAACGGAAGACAACCAAACATAGAACCCGGTTTACAAGATCAAACCAGTATTGCATTGAATCTATTTAACACTATCTTACAAACTGCAAAAAATAGAACCGAGTTAGAGCGATCATGGGCAGCGATTGAACGTGATATAACCATCCAGGAACAAAGGGAAGAAAGACAGAGACAGTTGAGAAACCGACTCTGATCTAGTTTTCCTTGTTTCATTGTTTAAAAAGTATTATGATTTTTGGATGCCTAGACGGTGTGTTTTATAGCCTTAAAACACAAACTCTGGAACAACACTGGGTTTATTAGAATGTTGGTTTCTAAAGAGTTGGGTAAGAAGCATATCTCATGGGAACATTTCATTATTGCTTCTCACATGAAGTTGGATATAGAAACTACTCCTCAATAATAGATAGAAATCCCTTTTCCATCCACCAGTGTTGCTAAAGCAAGTACTAGCAAGAAAAGAAAGAGAAGAGTTCACGTTCAATATCAAGAGGCCATCAAGGAGGTTAAAAGAACTGAGGAGGAGGCTTATCATTCTCCATGGAGAGACCTTTCACCCCCTCATGCACCAAAGTTAGAAGAGGTCCCTTCCTCTACGAGGACTATATAAAAGAAAGGGAAGAAGCTACATTTCTCATCCCCTTTAGCAGCCAACACCAAGGTCAGAAGGCATTTCACAAGGTCATCATCTCTTAAAGAGGTTGTTGAGGAAAAGGTCCTACCAAAGGCCTCTTCTTTAAAGAAGAAGAAAGATAAAGGAAAAGGAATTGAGAAAATTGTTGAGATAGGAGAACTAATCCATGTGTAGTGGGAAGAGGAAGCCATTAAAAGTCCTATTGTGACTGTTCACATCTCTACTCCACCTAGCAGTCAGACGTTCAAAAGATTAATCAGGAAACTCAGAGATGCTAGGAAGGAGGCGGCTCATTTGAAAGAAGAATCCATGTCTGACAGGGTTAAGATGAAAGAACTCATGGATGGATATATCCACACTCTTAATCTAGAAATTTTTGCGGCAAGAAAGGCCCAACCTCTCCATAGGCAGCAGAGACTTTAAGTCTCATAATAGAAAGCTCAAAGCAGAGTTGCAATATTTCCAAGAAGAGATGGCTCAAAGAAACTTGGATGTGTTGATTGAAGCTGCTATTGAACAAGAGAAGCCAGCAGCCAAATAAATCATAGTTCTAGTGAAGAAGACTACTACTGCTAAAGGGAAGCATGTTTTTTTTCCAAAGGGAATTCCTCCTTCCATAAGGAGTGTCAGGTTGATGAAGTAATTGGTGAGAGGTGAATTTCATTTTTGGTGAGAGGTGAATGCACATTGTTCAGAGTTTTGGTGATCTACAAAGAGTTAATATTTTTGACACTAGTAGCACGGACATTCTGTAGCACTTTATCACTACAAAATTGTCTAATTTTCAAATTTATATCTATATGCTTTCTATAACGCTACCTAATTGCCTAAGAATGATGTAGTGATGGTGATACTAAATACTTGGGGGTAATACAAAATCTATCATCATTGAAATCATGGTGCTGTGAAGTCAGTTGAGCACTACCGAATTGCACGTAGATACACAGAATGGTGCTACCAAAATTCTGGCAGAGATTGAATTCTACACAAAGGCACATAGGTTAGTGCTACTAAAATTTTTGCAGAGATCGAATTCTACACAGAGGTATCCATGGTTTGGAACTACCCATTCAACATGCCTATTTTGGAGGTTGCACTATGGAAGCTCTCTACCAAATGACGCTACCAACAGGTACTAGGAATATAGGGGGGCCAAATTATCATCTTAGTGAATGGTTGATGATGTGGAAGATAGACAAAGATAGCAGCTAATAGCATGATGATAGTTACAAGCATCTAAAGGACACTTAGCACATATGGAGATATGCAGCAATAGAATATCAAGTTAGTTCGAAGTTGGTTGGATCAGTGGCCAACATTTTCCCTTTTTATAGCACAGTTGTTAGTTTAAGTTGTTAGATGAAATAACTACTAGGATATTTTCATGGGAGGAAGGCCAGATCGCACCTCCAGTTGTTGCCTCCCTTTTTTTTTGTTATAAATAGATAGATGAAATGTTTTAGTAGGTTCGAATGGTTGAGCTAGGCCCCCTTATACTGTAATATTTTGATGAAGTTACTGTGAACTGGTTATGTACTTGATTTTAGACATCTCGGTTAATAGAAATCATCTTTCTTATTCCAACTTATTTTCCTCTAATGTTGACATATTCATGCTTGAATGATTCACTTGAATTGTTGTGGTGATATTATGATGTATGTTTGATTACAATATTATTATGATGTTTCTTTAGTGTCCTTAAACTTTGAACTCGAGAAGATCTTGTGTTAGAGTTTTTCTTCCTTAGGTTGTTTGCAGACCTGATGTTTACAACAACCTCTACATTCCTCTCACTAAAGTCTTCCCTCTCTTCACATTTACTCCCACTTACTGATTGAAGTTAGTCAATACCTTGATTGCTCGTGCAGGCTAGCCCATATTTCTAAGTTAGAACATTATCATCTTGAGTCTTATCTATTTGACCCCTTAAAAAACTATTTTACATTTACATATAACCTGATGGGTACTAGGCTTTCCTTCCATGCAATCTGAAGGTGATTCCTAGTGCTAACATTCTTGGTGTCATTTCCATGGAACTTAGTATCTTGAATATTGCATCTTGCACCTGGCGACTCCATTGTTTCATCTCTTGCACCTAAAGGAAGACATACGAGATCAAATCCACAACTACCTTTGGTTCCACCTAAGGCTGATCCAAAGAAGATAATCAAGAAGGGAAAAGCTTCTCAAGAAAGTTTTTGTGTTGCTTATGCTACAAGTTCTTCTAGTCAGTTTCTTGATTCCACTCTTAATACTCCAGTTGTTATATCAAGTAATCCTTCTTGACCTTCCGCTGAACTATCTAATAATCTTGATTTTCAAAAGTTTCCTATTGAATACTCCTCTTTTGAAATGGATTTGAAAGAAGAAATCTTTGAAATTATTTCTTCCCCTGTGTTGCACCTCTTTTGCCATCTTAGTGAGCAAAATAGAGGTTCTTTCAAGCTCAGTTGGGTTTGTTGAGCAAGACAGCTGCAAGGAAAAGGGTTAGAAAAAGAAATATAAAACAACAACTAAGAATTAAACTAAGAAATGAAACAACAACTAAATTTATAAACATAGGGACATAAGGACAAAAGAAACAATGAGACCCATGTCACCAATGATAAGGCTGATATTAGTAAAAGAAAACACTGAGAAGCAAGGGGACTATGAGTCCCTTCTTCCTCCAAGAGAGGGCTCTTGGACCCCACAAGTAAGCTCTTCTTACAACTTTGAAAAAAAAAATGAAAATGGTGAAAGAATTCTTTGCTAATCCACTCAAGGGGTGAGATGGATTTCCCAAAGCAATGATGCAAGTATACTCTTGGCAAGGATAGAAGAGTCCTCAAGAGAATAATGGCAGCATAACTTTGCTATGAAATTCCTTGAAAAATGAAGTGTATCCATGGCCTTTTTATAACATTCCTTTGGGTTATTGTTCAACTAGTTTGTAGTGTGTAAAGAAGCTAATTAGGGCATTTCTAGGTCTTTGACCATCCATCCAGTCGAATCTAGTCCAGATTTGAGTGTCAAATCAACTTGGAAGTGAACCAGAAGTGGGTGGGAGGCTGACCACTCTCATAAATGTGTCATTTATAAGGTGCGCATCTTTTTGCGACAACAGTCGCACATCGTGCGCATGTGCGTGAATCTTGCATTTTTGTTTCGTGCATGTGCGCGCACGCCCAGTGTCTTCATAGCGCCCTTCAATTTTTTCACTATTTGTATAGTTTTTGACCTTTTATGAATGCTTTTGTGTTAATTCAAGTCCATGGATGACTTCATAACTGTTTGACGATGTTGAATTCTTGTAACCATTTGCACACAAAATTTCAGTGATAACAGATGCCCCCTGATGGATGAGGTTAGGAGCATATGTATAGATGAAATCCATCAATGTTTCTTCTACTGAGAGTGTTGTTGTAAGAGAGAGAAATAGTGGGATTGTCTAGAGCAATCTGTTCGAGGGAAAAAGGAACCGGTAGAACCCAACCTTCCATGGGGTGTGTAAAAAATAAATTGTGTACAAACGAGGCGGGCATGCCCCATGCTCATGTCATGTAACTCAAAAAGAGGAATGAAGTGTTGGTGTAGACAACTACAGCACCCTCAGGGGCGATTGTGATAAAGGAAAAAGACAATTATGTGGATGAACATACTCTGAATAGTAGGCAGTGACAGTTGTAAGAAGTATCACAGATTCTGTAGGCATTGATAGCCCAGCCAAGTTCAAAGATCTTCGGTAAATAAAATAACTAACTGCAATAGTCGTAAAGTAAGACCCACCATAACATGAGAAAGTGTTGACTTTGAATGTTATGGGGGTCAACGACAGTAGGGAGAAATTGTGGTTCTCCTTGTGTCTTCCAAGATCTCTCATTGGATGGGTAATGAGAATCAAGATATTGTCGCCCTTCTGGAAAACTGTGCTGATGTCGACAAAAAAGGGGGACGCGAATCCCAAAAGAAAATGGCTTCGTGAAATCTACTAGGTGAGGTTAGGAAGTGGAGGAGGTACATGGATGAAGTCAATATGTAGGAAGATTTAAGACTGCCCTTGGTTGGAGTATATGTGAGATAAAAGTGGCCGCAACCATGCAACGAAGTCGAGTGTCAGGGGGATAGCAATACAGGGGATAAGTTGTGCCAGAGGTGGGACAAAATGAATAAAATCAGAGGGTAGAGATATGTGGCATGTGGGGTACTCTGAAGATATGGATGATATATTCAAGGGTAAATGATAAGTAGCGCCCCAACCAAGGGTGACATGGGTTGCATTTTGCCAAAAAAGGGAAGAATGTCACCAAAGGTGACGACGAAAAGGTAATGTGACTGCTGGAAACAAAGGCGTTTGTACAATAAGTAAAGAATAATTTTGGGAGAAGTGTAAAAATACATAAACAGGTGCCCCAATGTGATATGGTGGGCCCGGGTAGGGCACAATTTGCTCGGAGAACTGGTGGAGTGTGGGGGCCCCATGGGTGGGTTTTTGTATGAGCTAAGTGAAATGAAGGGAAATTGGCAGATGGACAAATTGACTGTGGATGAAATAGAGGGTTCATGATACTGTGGAGGTGCAGTCCAAAAATAGAACTGTGAAGAGATAAATTGGGAGTCTGTTGGGAAAGCTAGCAAAATGAGGAGAAGGAGTATGTGGTTGATTCGCGACATGATGTAAGACTATCAAGACTCCCATCCCTAAAGGGTTTTTGAAAAACAGCATGAGTGTCAAAAGAGAAAAAGGGTGCTATGAATGGGACAACTAATGTGGGTAAGATTGCTACTGGGTGACAGTACCGAAGATGCAAATGGAGGTGTTGGTACTGCAAAGCTGGAGATGGGGGTCCTAGAGGCAAATGTCAGAGGATGTGACTGGAGATGCAAGTGAGATTTAGAGGGACTGACGACATGCTAGTGCTGAGTATATACCTGAAGGGGTTGTGTTGATGTATTATGACCAAGTACCTACACACATGAAAACCAAATACCCGACGTGAACAATATCTGAAGAGAACTGAACATACAAGCATTTATTTGATAATTTTTAAACATGAGCAGGCGTACTTGAGTGTGTCATGGGTAGATGCTCCACCGGGAAAAAGGGAAAATGATTACTAGATGGAAATGTCTATATAAGAGGCCGAAGGTGGTTCAGAAAATAGAGCTTATGGGCTCCTTTACCAAAAAAAATGAAAGTGGGAAAAAGGGCTTAGATATGAATGGTGGGTCCATAATGCCATCCTAGTGGTACTGACACTATGAATGATTGGGCAGTAATTTGGGGGGAGGAAATGTACCTCCACTTTGCTTGAGGATTGATGAAGAAGTATAATGAATCACATTCATAGGAGCATTGGTATGGAGTGTCAGAGGAAACTCAAGAAGATATGTGTGGCATGTCGTGGCTAATGTGTGGCGGACGTATGGGATAGATGGGCAATGGTGTGTATAATGGCCATATTCTGAACATATGGAGCAAGCGAAGTTGGTTCACAACCCTTTGCTATTTGAGTTAGGGTAGGTAGTGGCAGTACTTGCTATATTGGCAAGCGGTGATGGTGTTGGATTGAGTGGAATTAGGTTCCGTAACTCAGGTGGAGATGGGCATTTGTGGGTTGGGTGTCCATATTTCTCACAGAGCATGCAAGGAATTTGGACGTGTGGGGGGGGTGGATCTGTGGGCTCCTTCTTCTTTCACCTGCCCCCAGTTGTGGCAAGGGGGTTAGTGAGTGGGGGTGTAGGGGGTATGGTGGGAGTAAGTATGGGAATCGTCATTGGGATTCCTTCCATTTGGGGGGGAAGGAATGGTTGAGGAACCATCGTTGGTGGATGTAAATACCAAACTGGAATTGCCAACACCATATTAGGGAGAGTAAGCATTGTGGATACTTGGAAATCTTGTACACCTGGTGGAGGGTAAAAGAAGGGGATTTGAGTAATGGCTTGGGGAACTGTCTCCCAAACTGGGATATGGTCCTGGGGAGAGGGGAAATCATGAACTAGTGGAGTTGACAAGTTCACATGAGGCTCATGAGGGGGGAGCTTTGCGACTAGTGGGACATCAGATATGATAGAAGCCTCCCTAGGAGGAAGGGTGTCCTCCATGTCAGTTCCTTTAGAGGAAACTACACACACTTGTGCTGAAAAAGATGGGTTTAGGAATGGTGGTGCTCCCTGACAAGTGCCCAACATGGATGGGTCTTGGAATAATCCAGGGCCAATGTTGGCAACTGGAAAATCATTTGGGCTAACATGAATAAGGGGGAGGATGTTATCAATGTTGGTGGAATGGTTAGGCTCGTAATGTGTAAGTTGGTCAATGGTGACGATCTTACCATTATGGGGGAACATCATCGTACGAAACACATAAGAGGTGACCGCCTTCATAGCATACATGTAGTTGCATCCGAACAAGATATTGTAATCAAGATGGGCATCGATAACTTCAATGTCAATGAGGATGGTTTTTCCCCCAAGTTCTATGGGGACATTTTGACAAATCCCTGTGGAAGATGTTGGTCGACCGTCATAATCTCGAAGGGTGATGGTAGAGGGAACTAGCTCAAGGGAGCCAATTTTCTGCCATATGTCTTTAGACATGATGCAGGTGGATGCACCTTCATCGATGATACACCGATAAACTGTGGTGTTCCAGATATTAACTGGTATCTGGAAGGCTACTTGGGTTGGAAGACGTGGTTCTCCATTATCTGAATCAAATGTGATCAGTTGGGTGTCAGTTGTGTCGATTACCCCTAAGGCAAAAAGCAAGGATTTTCTCTGTGATGGACAGGTTTGGAGGATCTCCAACACAGATATGGTTGCAGGAGACTAGGCTAAGTCATCAACCAGACTATAATTATGAGAAGCCATAGCATGAGGGTTATGTACATTCCGTCATAATTTCATACGTGGTATGCAAGGAATGGGTTCCACGTTAGGACGTGGAATCATCAATGGTTGTCCTGTAGTAGTTGGTCGTATTTCTAAGGTGGTTGGGGTAGAGTCAGGAGGCATACTGTATTGACGGTTGCGGTTTTGCAGAATAATTTCTTCACTGGTGAGGAGGATACTGCGATCAACCAAATTCCTGGGTTGAGTGGCACCCGGGGTTGCATATTGCCCCATTTGTGGTTGGGTAGGGTTGATCATTTGTTGGGTGTTCATCACACCGTAGTATGGAATGGAGTTTTGTAGTGCGGATGGGGGGGGTTGTTGCACGTATTGTAGTGGGGCCTGCTGAGGGGTAGATGGTGTTGGAGGGCCGTGTGAGTGCATGGATTCCCTCATCCATTGGAGGTCAGGAATTTGGGGGCAATGATGAGTATAATGCCCATACTCATTACATATAGCGCAAGGAAAGTTAGTTCAAATATTGTTGTTCTTCCCTTGGCATGGTATATTGGTATGAATTCCCCCTTGGGGGTCTTGGTATCCTTGGTTCTGGTTGCCCCCAGTCGGTTGGTTTTTTTGGGGTTGATTCCCCCTTTGGCCAGGGTTGTTATTGTTCCTATTTCTTCCTTTATTTTTGTCATTGTTTGACAGATGGGTTGGATTTGTTGTATTCAGCTGTTTGAAATTTTGATATTGTTGAATGGGAGAGGATTGAATAAAATTCACCCCAGCATGAGGATGTGGGGGAGCCATGGGTTGTGGGGGACCAGAAAATGGAAAGTACAGATTCTGTGGGGGTAATGATCCATATGGTACATAGGAAAGTGTGGTGATTTCGCTAGTACTATAAGCTGAGGTAGAGGGGGTACCAGAACTCATTTGAATAGGTGGGTGTATGGGGGGTGTCGGCGGTGGTCGACTGATGGGTGGAGGCATAGCAACAGGGTATGGTTGTTGATAAGGGGGTGGGGGGTAATAAGAAGTGCCCCCATATGCCGGCGAGTATTGAGGTGTTCCATAAATTGGTGGTTGTTGGGGTTGTGGACCATGGTGAGTGGTGTTACCAATTAGTCCATCTGCTGAGTGAGACATCCCAGGTTTGTCTTGGCCAAATGGCACAGGTTTTGGGAGATTAGGAAGCACAGTGTATAAGTACCCTGATTGTGCATAGATAAGGTCATATTGTTGAGCCTTACTAATGGCTTCCTCTTCGAATTGAGGGAAGGTGGAAGCTACATCCTTATCGAGGAGAGAGACAAGTGATCTAAGAAACCAGTCAAGACACTGTTGTTTGGTGGTTTCTACTTTACACAAACTACGTCACCTACGCCACTCGTGAATGTGATCAGCGATATGTGTGGCTGAGGTTTGTTTGAAATTAGAGAGTAGTTATAGACCATTGTCGTGGAAGATTGGTAGTTGGAAGAAGGTAAAAAATTCTTTGGCCAAGGATTCAAAAGTCTCATGGGACCCTGATTTTTCATCTACGTACCATTTGGTCGATGGGCCAGTGAGTGTGCATTGAAATAATCGCAGTCTGATGGAATCATCCATAATGCTATTGGAAGAGCACCATAGGTGAAATTTCATGACATGGTTGGTAGGGTCATCGTCTGCCTTTCCTTCAAACTTGGGTATGTCTGAAGGTAGTTTGGTGGGCATTGCAGGCCATGTGGGGTTGTGCAATATAGGATCATTGGTGAGTTTGCTTAGATTGAGTATGTTGAGAGAGGCCAAATATGGAATCTGTAGTTGGGGGGGAGGATTAGCTCCAGCCATGGTGTAAGTGTGTTGTGAACCTAAACCTTGAGGGGGGCTAGGTGGGTTGGTACTTCCCCCTTGAGAGGAATTTGGTCCTCTGCTTCTGTGTAAAGGAGAGCGAGTGGACGGGGGACCTTGGGAAGTGGACCCAAGTAATGTGGAACCAAGCAAAGTTGATCCCAAAACAGTAGCACTCACAGGAGTGTGTGAAGGTGGTGTTGATGAGTGGGCAAGACCAAACACTCCCCCTAAGATAGGAGGGAGGTTTAGCAAGCATCGGGAATGACAGGGATTCTATGGGTCCCCTATGATGTCCAACTAGCTGAGTGAATGTGTGCAAATGGTGGTGAGAGTAATAAAGAAACAAGAGACTTTTGTTGCAAAATTTTAACTTTACACAATATATATATCCAAATCAAAATGTAGTCAGAAGTGCATCATACATAAAATGTTTTGAAAAAGAATCATATATGTGGATAAGTGGGTTTTGTCCATGTGGGGAATCAAAAGAAAACAAATGCTCATGTCCTAGAAGACATAACGTACTTCCTCTCAAATAGCACTGGACCTTCCAATAGTATTCAACAGTGGGGTCTGAAGTCACCGAAAGAGAAACTAGTGAAGGATGAAATAATTGGTTATAATGAGGGGTAAAGGGGGCATATCCCAAAAGAGCTGGAAATATTTCCAAATAGCCACAAAAAATCCAATCAAGGTGCAATTGCAGCCCACAATTCCCACCTAGGTAGATGTCCTAAAATTTGGTCACTAAGTACCTCAGTCAAAGTGTGACATTTAGATTTTCGGCCTAAGAAATGGGTCACGGGATGGATCCCATCCAAGAGCTGGGTTCCTCAAGGGGCGATGCACAGAACAACCAGACATCGACCTTCAACCCTTCACAGGTATATCCCTACCTTATGGTGTTAGGAACACTTGACTTGGAGGATTTTCAGTTCCCTATTTGACAACTTCTATGGTTTTGACAATGTGAGAACCAGATAACGGGGAGTTATTTGGATGCCTATCCCCGAAATCCTACCTAGACTAAAAAATTTCTTTTGGCACCTCCTGTGGAGGAAAACTTAGTGATTTTTTAGAAAAATTTTAAATGTAGTTGTTTTGAGAGGTTGGGGGTGTGAACCAACCTCATTGAATTAAAATGGGAGTGGATAGTTGATCCACCGGATCTTTTAATGACTTATGGTTGATTTTTAATTTTGCATGCGTTAATTAACCATTTGAGAAAACTTAGTGAAGAATGAGGAAAAAAGAGGAATTATAACAGCCATATATACATTTACAGATCTGAAATGAAATATAAGATAGCAAACCATAACACGCAGATTGATAACGGAGTTCGGAACAACTTTGCCTATGTCTCCGGGCCTTTTCTCTGTGGGGGAGGCTTATTTATTTCTGCTCAAAAGCTCAAAAGTACATATCTACAGTGAAAAATGGATACAAGACTAATCTGGTCATGTTCTTCCAGATCTCCAGAACCATGCAAAGAAAACGGCACGCAAAACAGATGTCCGGAGCTCCCAAAAATGGTCTGACAATGTCTCCTCCTCAAAAGATTCTCTGCCTCAAAATGGCTTTGGCTTGGCTTCTCCTCAGCATAACTCTGCTCTGAATGCCCCCAATTCTATATCCATGGCCTCAAACAGGCCTGGGTTATATAACTTGGAAGTTGGTTTCTCATCTCCAACTTCCTCCAAGAATTTAGGCTCCAAAACTACCCAATAACTCCCAAAAATGGAGTAAATACATTAAAAATAGGTTTAATTAACAATAAAAACCCAAAATTGGTTATAAAAACCCACTTTATAGTTATAATTTGGGTGCTAATCCCCTGAGCCTTGGGTGCGCACACCTTTGGAACGGTCATATGCTTTTAATAAGGCCAAGCATTGGCCCCAAACTGTGTTGACACCCGATCGTGGTAAGTTTCAATAGGGCCACGGGCCTATAGTTGTAACTCCCATAACATAACCATAACATACCCGTTGTTAATCCCGTGCTATGTTATATTGACCCCCCAGGTCCCATGGCATTGGTTATATGTATGACAAGGGCTGGAGCTACGCCTCAGCCCTTTCCCCCCGCCATTTGATAATTCAAACAAATTTAAATATAAACTTTGTCGTATGTCTAACAAGGTCCACCATGGGAGCGGGTGGTTAGCCCAGCCCCGCCAGTCCACTTCCAGAGGGGGAGGTCTCCGGTTCGACTCCCGTGCAACCCATACCAATTTTTCATAAAACCAACAAACCAATCATGGGGTGCCATGTGGCAGCCCTTGACTAGGCCATGTGGCACCTCTACAACCAACCAAACCATGACACATGTCAGTCAGTGATTGGTCCACATGCCTTGCCACTTGTCAACCACCATACTTCCATGTCAACCTTTCCACATCATCGTCGTACTATCCTGTCATTCTACCACGTCACCTGCTGACGTCACCCGTGCCACATGTCACCCTTACAGTGGAGACACGTGTCACCTCGGGATAGGTCCAACCGTACGCCCAAATGTCCAAATCTGCCTGACACATGTCATCTCCTGGGAGCTGCCATGTGTCTCCTGTATAGACCTACCATGTCAGCGTATGGACATGCCACGTCAGTGTCCATACGAACTGTACGTACTGCACAGTCAGCAATTTTTTTGCATGTTTGACTTTTCGGACAAAATGTGATATCTCGCTCATACGGAGCCCGTTTGACAAAGTAAATATACCACCAGAATCAAGAATACGAGACGGGCGCAATGGCACAGGTTTCGTCTAATTCCGATCACTTTTATTTTTGAGCATTTTTCAATCCCTGTCAGGCTTCTAGATCTGATTTCGGATCACACCTCCCCACAATAAGACCTTTTGGTCCCCAAAAGGTTACTGACCAGTCAACAAGCTCGGGATAGGCCACCCGACTTGTTGTCTATCTCTGAACTCTATCTTGTGCACCTGTCTCATCAAGATCAACTGTAACACAATCATGACAACTGACAGTATATTGTTAGCCATTTGAACCCTGTTACATCTTACTGAAGCCACTATCATCCATGTAGAAAACATTGCTAATGATAGAATCAAAAATACAACTGAAAATGAGCTGATATACTTGAAATATCTGCACGACATGAGCTTATATTGAAGCAACTTATGATTGATTTTCCAATCAACAACCATGTCTTGTTCTTGCTTAAGATCAATTACTTCATTTGAAACAATTATTGGTTTGTTGCATGCTTGCACTGCATTCGTTAATTGTTCCATTGTTTGAAGTGTTTTAT
>JZKD02S2100869.1:240942-267076 GCA_000966675.3 Picea glauca | reverse complement strand
CACCTATCATGTGGATCCAAATAAGAAGATCCATCCACATAGTGGAAAATGGTCGTAGAAGAATCTGGAAGGAATAATACCACTATAGAATATGCAGACTGAACGTTGGTAACTAACTCCTGATCTGGGGCATTGATGTTCTCTGCAGAAGGTGGAGTATAGTCATCAAATAAAATATGGAAGCGATTGTCATCCCAGAAATGACAACTATCCATATACCAATCATCACAATCTGTCTCAAAATAATACCAAGCATATATTTCCTGATTATATTCATCCCTGAGGCCCTGCATAAGAAATATCTCCTGCATGTTGTTCAATGAATCTTGAATACTACGAAAACTGACATTGAGGATATCTGTGATGATATTTGTGAGGCTGTCTGTGAGGCCTTGTGCTAACACATACAATCTCTCATCCAATGTGTGAAACAATTGGGCTTTGAATGATTCAAGAATTTCTTTCAGGTTTTGAGAAGAAATAGCCATCTGAAAACCCAAAAAATAGACCCAATAAGTTTCGGCAGAAAATCGCAGTTTTTTCTGGAAAAACCCTAAAAACTGTTGAAGTTCAAATGCTCATAACTTCACTTCCCGGAGTCCGTTTCGGATGATTTTTTTTTTTTGAAATTGGGTGAAATTGTGAGATGAACTCAGATCTGTAATTTATTTGAGAATATTCAGCCTCCAAATGATACATAAAGAAAAACAAATCACGTCGCCGTCCGCAAAGAAAACCCTGAAAATTGCAGATTTTAAAACCTCAATATCTTGACCTTCCGGACTCCGTTTCGGTCCATTTTTTTGTTTAAATTGGGTGTTTTTCTGAGAGGAACTCAGATATACAACCCTTTTATGCAATTTTTTCACTAAAATATACCGAAAATTTCGATAATGTCGCGGCCCTCTTTTTCTGCTCCGAAAAAAAAATCTGCAAAAATAAAAAATATTTGCCCACAACTCCGGCCAAGGAAAGTGCTCTGATACCACTTGTTAAGAATCAAATTAGATCTACAAATATAATCACCAAAAATATTGAATACACAATAGATCCACAAAGCAACATAGAAGAAACCACACAATATTATTACCAAACCCTTGAGGTATGGCAACACCATACAATGGATCCTATTATGGAAGGGATCCTCTCCTGTTCACTTGCCTCTTCGAGGGGGCATCCTCCTAATGAGCTTCAGCTCCAAATAAAATAATTATCTTCATGTATCATTACATTGCTTGAACCCCTTTATATAGTGTTATCATCTCCTAAGAACATTCTAGAGGAGGAATCTTCTAGAAGTAGAACCTTCTAAGAAGCTCTCTTACATTAATTATATCTAATTACCCATTTATTATATCTAACTACCATAGGGGGCCTTATTTAATAATATAGTGGACCTAGTCCACCTTACATTGAATGACCTCCACTATTATCACTATGGGCCCTCTAGGCCCCCCCACTACCTCTCTAGCTACCTTACACCATATTATCGTATCTTGGTTCTATATACCTAGGTCCTACATATGGATCCAAAGTTTGAACTACCTTGATTCCCTCAGCATCAAAGGTCATGGTGTTTTTATTTAAGTCGATTACTGCATAATTATCATAGGCCCAATCAATTCCAAGCAGTGCAGGGTAGGGTTCCTTATCTCCCATGATCTCAATGACTTCAAAGTCAACCATTGTCTTTACTCTTGCAACATCTATTTCCACATTCTCTAGTATTCCTATGGGGAAGATATAATATTGGTTTTCCATTCTTAACTAAATTGGGGAATATGTCAGCCTAGGTTTTCCTAAGGCTTCCCAAGTATTCTTAGGTAGAATGTTCACATCGGATCCCATATCCAACATGATGTCCTTAATCTCAAATTCATCTAACTGGGCTACTAGCATAAATTCTTTTTCGGTTCATACTTTTCTTTGTTGCACTCTCTGAGTACTCTTCTCAGGAATATAGCCCTTATTATTTCCTCTAGGGGTTCTTCATTCCCTAAAACTAGGTATAGCGCATTGCACAACTTTTCTGTTAGTTGATCATTCCCCAAAATTTCAAAGAATAATTGAAACCAAAGGTCAACTACATTTTGAGGTTGCACAGGTTGTCTTGGCATGGCTACAGGGTTTCTAGGTGAAGGGGGTGAAGAAGGAACTTGCGCTATCTTAGGATAAACCATAGGTTGTGGGGGTTTCTCTTGCATCTTCGGGCTAGGAATATTCTGAAATGTTTCTATGGCATATTTAAATAATAGCTTTTGTTTTAGAGGGTCATACTTGTTTTCTTAGGTGTTGCTTTCTGGATCTAAGGTAGAGTATCAACATCAGCTCCTATCTTCGCTCCTCCTTGAGTAACAATATTAAGGTTGGGAAATTTTCCCTTAATAACCCTCTTGATTTCTGAACTGATGAGGTTAGTTCCTCTTTCTCGTACTCTATCCTCCCATTTTGCAATTAATTCTGGGTATTCTTCAGTTGCATGCACATTGGTTCTGCAATGAGAGCACCATGGTTACCTTGGATGAGGATAGTCTCTAGCCATGTGACCTTTCTCATCATAGTTATAACATCTGCTTGGCCCTCTTCCCCCAGTTGTTCCTCCTCAGAATTCTCATTCATCGCCACCTCCTCGACCTCTTCATGGTCCCTGAGGGTTTTCATTCACCCTGAATTTTATTTGGTCTGACCTAACTGCAAGTGCATACAAAGCTTGACTTTGATTTGTAGTGTGCATGGTAGACACGCAGAATTCATAGTGTACTATATTTGGTATCGTTGAGTATTTTTTCATAATGGGGCATTGTCTTGGCCCATTCCCATGGTTTCGGAAGATTTCACAATACTCAGTTGTTGGTGTTGCTTGGCCTCCTAGGAAAGCATGATACGTGGTGGGGTTATGGAATGGTAAGTTTGTCGATACTTGCGCAAATCCTCTCGCGGGTCCTGGTGGGGGTACCATCAGATTCTGAGGAGGTCCCATTCCCCTTATTCGTGGACATTCCTTCATTAGATGACATTCCATATAACATCTGGTGCACCAAAAATGTGGTTGTCCTGGTCTGAGTATCGTCATCTCTTGAATATTTTCTGTAAGTGTTGATATATTCCCTTATAGTTGCGCCAGATTCACATCTATTGGGGGTCTAGTCATTCTCAGGCTCCCAGGGTATCCCACTGTTAGGACTCAGAAATGTCACATTTATATCCTCTTTTCCTTCACCATTCCTTACATTTCATGGTCCTAATAAACCTTTTATCATACCATTTCCATACATACATTTGGGTTTCACCTTATTATTTTCCACTTTATTCATTTTAGTATTATAAGTGAATTTATGATTAAATATTAGAAAAATAACATATTTTCATTATATATCAAGGTTGGATGAGTTTGATGATGTGTGCAGGAATATGTGAAGATTTCAACAAACTCAAATATTACCACCTAGCCTCAAATTCGAATTTCATCTTCAATCTTTGAAGATTTGAAGAATATTTGGGACAATAATTCAAGAATATTCAAAGGAGGAGATCATGGATATTTGAAGATAGGATATCTTATCCAAGATATGAGTGGAGGATTTGGAGGAATAAGTTGAGAGAATAGTGGATTTGTAATTATGACACTCTTCAGGACTTTCATGTATATAAGAGAGTTATCTCTCTTCATGAAGGGGAGTTAGAGATCATGTAATTCATAATTTGGTCTTCTAATTAGGAGAAGGGGATTCTTAGCTTTGTTATTATTTCATGCTTTGTCATTTGACTCTTGTAATACAATTTGAGATTGATATATTGTGTGAGCTCACATATGTCTTTTGTCATTCAACTCTTCACATGTTGTATTTTTTTCCTATATTAATTTCATTTCAACAATTTAGATTAGATTACTTCTACTTTAGTCCTACACATATAGTGTGTGTTCTTCGTAAGCCTATGAACCTCGGATTGACAAATTAAATAGTTGGGAAAATACTACAACGGAATTAAACAACAATATTTATGCCTAACATTTTGGCACCATTTTCGGGGAAGCACGATGGATTGAAGTTTAGTTTGAATTTTCATGCAAGTGTGATTAGTCGTGCTCCTAACTCTGAGGTGACATATGGGTAAGGGCATGTATGGAGTGTTTCAATAACTGCAAATGTGTATGTATGTGTTGGTAAGGGGTCATAGCAGCTACTTGAGTGGAGCCTCCTCATGTTCTCCCTACCAACATATTCCTGAATATGAGGTAAGACATCGGCCTCATTTGGGACAAAGAATATAGAATGTGACTTTCAATTTATGCACTTTCAATTCTTGCAATTTCAATTTTTGCAACTGTGAAGAGGTTTCCATGTGTTTCAGCAAGTGTGATTTTTAGCTTTTTTTATTTTGATTTGGGTGTTGTATGAACCCCTTTTGGAATATGATTTAACTATGAGTGTCATCTTGGAACAGCTCGCTCAGATCCTTGCGAAAACTAGGATTTCTTCTTCTCAGGAAGAGGAGATCTTGAAATCAGCCCAGAGATTAAATACTCCTCCATAAACGAACGAGGAATCAACATCTGAGGAACTTGAGGAGGACAATGAGGAGTTGCAGCATGATCTGAGTGAGGAAAAATGATCTTATGAAAGCATTATCGAGCAATGGTTCCAAGTAAGCACTTGATTAGCTCCATTTTTTTATTTTTATTTAGAAATTTTGCAGTTACAACAACTAGATTCATTCACTCTCAAATATTTCCATTATTCATTTCAAAAATTGTCACTGAACATATTCTTGTTATTGTTGTGTTATTGGCTCCACTGGAAATTTGACTACACGTAACTGATTCCTAAGATGTAATTAGCATAAAATAGGTAGGCTAACGAATAAAACAACGTTTTTTCTCTAACTGTTTTTTAATAAGTATGCTCTCCTCCGTGCTTCGTGCAATCATGAGGATCAGAAAATAGGGATAATTTTGAATGAATGTTATTGCGTCCATCCTTTGACCTACAAATAAACACAGTAAAAAAATTTAATGAATAAAAACAAAACCAATTTACATGTTGTTACAGCATGTTGATACAGCGAAAAATTTTGTTGTTACACCATGCTGATACAGCGAAATTTTACATGTTGTTACAGCATGTTGAAACAATGAAATTTCTACATGTTGGTACAACAGCATTTTACATGTTGTTTCAGTGAAATTTTACTTGTTGAAATAGTGACATTTTTGCTAAATTTGCATATCTGCAAACAATAAAACAATAGTGGCTTTAGGAAATAATCAAAAATAAAACAAAACTAGTTTGCAAATTTCGGAGAATTGATCCTTTGAAACTTTTGCATGCTTAAAATGTATCTGTATCATGCTGAAACTGTAAAAAAAATCATGCTGAAATAGTGGTTGAAACTATTTGTCTTCTCGTCTTTAACTTCCAGTCTAGGTTCATCCCTAGGTTTGAGTAGCAACAATATCATATCTCGCCCTCATTGTTAGCTATATATTTTGACATTGAATACAGTTGGCAACATTAAATCCTTACATGCTGCAACCTGCCAATAATCAAATCATCAAAAGCTAAAGCTCTTGTTTACAAACCCAACCAAATGAAAATAATGATAAACGTTGATTAAAAACAAAAATCAACTAAAATTGCAAATCGTGAAAAAAAATCCTTCGTATCTTGAAATCCTAGTTGTTGCAATTCCTTGCCATCTTTTTTGTATTTTCTAAGTCTAGATTGGGAACAAAATATTTCACACTTATATGGAAAGATAGGCTCATCAAAATCGACGGAAAGATAAACGTTATTCGTTGAATTAGGAGGGAGATCTTGTGACAATTAAACACGTTTTATACTCACACGATCTTTTTCTTATTTTACCCATAACATATTAATTACCGAGAAATATGAGCCACATCCTAACTACGTATCTATTCTTAATTATCTTTTAATATTGTTACAATCAATCTGAATTTTTAATAAATCTGCCCAACAGGATTATTGCCATATCTAAATTCTAAATTGCTAAACTTATTGTTGGATATGCATCAAAAAAATTTTGTCAAGGTAACGGATGCTCAGGTTTCACTTAATTCAATACACAAAACGCGAGCTCCAGGTGGTTGGATCACAGATTCTGATCTTCTCCCATATCGACGATATCATTTCCAAACTGTTACGCTATATCAGGGATTACGATTAGAATGGGTTACGAGTTTTCCACGAGGGCATGCAAATCCACTTACAGAGCACCAAGCACAAGTAGATTTATTTTTTCCTATTGGCTATCTATCTTCATGCATACATTTACAGGTCATCGATATATACAAAAATCTTGATAGACACCTCATTCAATTCCAAAGTCATGATCTAGATCTCCATCTCATCCTCACACAGGTCACAAAGGAAGGTTAAACTTCAGTAGAAAAGGGTGGTTTCAATTTGTTGCAAGGATGGTTCCTCAGAGAATGGTCCGACAAGCATTCAAGAGGTTGTTGATTCTTACAAGCAAGGAGAGAGGGTAGGATATGTAGAAACGGCTCCGGGATTTGAGCTCTATATATGCCCCACTGATGTTATCACAATGTAAGTTCTCAATAAATACATTAGACACGAATATTTTGAGAATATAAATGAGCAGAATGGTTTGATTGGTTGTGTTGTGTGGCGAATAAATAATGTAACATCTAATGTTATGCATAAGATACCAGAACAACAATATAAAAATGAAAAAAAAAAAAAAAAAACCTTGCACTATCTGGTCATTTACTGGATTCTCCAACATGCCCTGGTGTCTTAGATTCAGTTCCATATGGAACTGACAGCCCAATATATGTGATTAATACTAGCCCTGAAAACCATTATGTTCAAAGTAGATCACCGACTATGAAATCTGAACTAACCGCTACATTGCTTGAAAATATTACAGCTGAAGATAAAGATGCTTCATAAACAAGTATTCCACCTGGATTTGGTTCCTGGCCACCGTGTGATCAACAAATAAATGTACCCAATCTCATTGAATCGTCTAGTTTGAATGATGATTTGATAGATGATGTGCCTCCAGGATTTGGGCCTAGAGCAGCAGTTAGTAGAAATGGTGGCTACACTCAAAATTTGGATGATGACGATCTTTTAGAATTTGATAATGGAGTGTTTGTACCTTATCAACACCAAATCCCCACATCAGATCAGTTGCCTTCATGCAAGTACAACCTAAGTTTGTTTTTTTTGCAATTTGGTTTAGATTCCTGAAAACTATTTGTTGTGATCAGGTTTGTTTTCCATAATCTGAATAAATTATGGTGTTAGGTTTTCTAACTTGATTCAGGTTTTCTATGTTTTATTTTTATTTTTGGCAGGAGAATCATTTGGGTCATGGTTGTCTTTGCATGCTTTCTACTTCCTTTTGGATGAATATCTGCATTACCGTCACTATTGAATTGATAAAACATTTGCTTGTTAAAAAAATAATAATAATAATAAACAATTATTTATTTATTTTTCTTAAAACAAATAAATAAATAAAATACAAGAAATATATATAGTGATTTGTTTTGGTTTTAAACCAAACATAATAAAAACAAACAAACAAGTTTAAAAATTGGAAACAATAAAAACAAAAACAAATAAAATATAAAATTGCAATGGACATTTAAAAAAAAAAACATTCCTGAAAACAATAGTAAATACATGTTTTTTTATGTTTAACATCCATTTGTTTTTCTTAAGTCACTTTGGCGACAATCAATGAAGAAACGAATAAGTGTGGACAGCAGGTATAATTGCATTTATTTTCTATCTCAATTAGCTCACATTTGTACTTATCTCTTGCATTTTATGTTTTGTGATTCTCTCATGAAGTTTTGATTACAAGATTAATACTAAAGACTGATTGCAAGAATAGGACGCTCATTTTCCATGCCACAATGATCTTCAAGAAACACAACATTATTCAAATAACACATTCTTTTCTAGACATCTTAAAGGATCTGTTACTCATCAGGAACATTTTGTTGATACATGGAAACATTTTGTTAATACACAGAAACTTTTTGCGCATCCTGATGTTTGATGTTACATAGAAACATTTTGCCAAATTTTTTGTTGTAAAACTGTCCCATTTCTCCTTCAAAGTCGATTGGTCATCCCTATGTTGAATCCATCTTACGTTGCCTTAAATTTCATGAATTCACACATGCCTATCTTTCTGAGTTGCATACATCATTTCCTTTATCTTTTTCAGTTCATTTTTTCCTTTCCAATTTTCCTTCTAAATAAAACAAACTCCCTTTTCCATGATTACATTGCCTTGATTTTCCTTATCATAAACCCTATTGCTACATAGATATTTACATCTATAGTCATACCAATCTTTTTTCAAACTTGTGTTGACTGATGTGGGATTCCTTAAGGCCCACCTTTCAACAGTCTTGCCCCATCAAACTCGACACATTATCTAGGAAATAGACTAGAGTCCATTTTGAGTAGCTAGAGGCTTGCATGGCTTAATGGAAAGCTCTCTCGCTAGAAATCATGGGAATACATCAATTTCCTTTATTGTTAGATCTTGCAAGTGGCTCAACATCAGCCCATCTATTCGCACTTCACAAGATGTACTCGGGTACCTTGACACTCATTGACATCACTGGTGAGTTTATCTCACATTGGTTAACGACATTCATCAATGGTTGGTAATCCAATGATTTCTCTTCATGCTCGACATCTACACATTTATTCGCATGACTAGAATTGTACCATCGATTTGTAGCAGGTGAATACTATACACTTTTTCATGATCCCCTCAGCAATTGTAGCAGTTTGATTTCAGATCTATGAGAGTACCATAGTTCCATATTCTCTGCCTTCGACATTTCTCATGATTCAACACTAGTTGCAGTTACAACAGTTACAGTACAGCAATGCAACTACAGTTGCAGTTACAACAGTTACAGTACAGCAGTGCAACTACAGCGGCAGTTACATTTTCATGATCTTGCAGTAGTTCCACCTTCCATCTTCCAACAGTCACAGTCAGATATTCTTTGCTCCAACAGTTACAGTAGTTGCAGCTACAGCACCAGTCATGTTTTTTCTAATCCAGCAACCGCAACAGCTACATCTACTTATTGGGTAAGTGAAGGTATGTTCTTTTCTAATCTTTAATCATGTAATTCCTTATTTTCTAGTAATGAATAACTTTGGAAAATTCCCTCACCATGCTTTATTTCCTTTTTCACTTTCATAACCTATGCCAAATTGCATAAGGATATGCAACCACTTCAGTTGGGGGGGAGGGGGGAACCTATATTCACTACATATTCATTACCATTATTCCATTTTACCATCACATCATTCCATTTATGATTCACTAACATTTATTTTCCAATGACACTTTGTTGCATTTCAATTGATATACACAATGATGCTTTCTTATGCACATTGATAGCTTATTATTTCCAGTGATTATATGGCTAAATTATTGCAGCAAGAAAATAAATAAGTGAAATGAATGTTGTTAACACAAGAACCAACATCTTTTGTATTCATGGTTTTCACACAAGAACCAACCATAAGAAAATTTCACATGTTGTTACACAGATTTCACATGATGTTACTCTTGTATCTCATACCCTGGAAACATTCATTGTTAAAAGGACATCATCAATCAAATCCATAGTTTAAATGCCAAAAGTTCTTAAGAAGATCCATGCATGGTTACATGAGGACATGCAACAAGTTGAGTTGGGGGGTATGTTAGGACTCATAAATGTCACATTTATATCCTCTTTTCCTTCACCAATCCTTTTATTTCATGGTCCTAATAAACCTTTTATCATACCATTTCCATACATGCATTTGGGTTTCACCTTGTTATTTTCCACTTTATTCATTTTAGTATTATAAGTGAATTTATGATTAAATGTTATAAAAAATAACATATTTTCATTGTATGTCAAGGTTGGATGAGTTTGATGATGTGTGCAGGCATATGTGAAGATTTCAACAAAGTCAAATATTACCACCTAGCCTCAAATTCGAATTTCATAATCAAGCTTTGAAGATTTGAAGAATATTTAGGACAATCATTCAAGCATATTCAAAGGAGAATGTCATGGAGATTTTGATAGGATATCTTATCCAAGATATGAGTGGAGGATTTGAAGGAATAAGTTGAGAGAATAGTGGATCTCTAATTATGACACTCTTCAAGACTTTCATGTATATAAGAGAGTGCTCTCTCTTCATGAAGGGGAGTTAGAGATCATGTAATTCATAATTTGGTCTTGCAAATAAGAGAATGGGATTCTTATATTTTTTATTCTTTCATGCTTTTTCATTTGACTCTTGGAATATAATTTGAGATTGATATATTGTGTGAGCTCACATATGTCTTTTTTCATTCAACTCTTCACATGTTGTATTTCTTTCCTAGATTAATTTCATTTCAGCAATTTAGATTAGATTACTTCTACTTCAATCCTGCATATATAGTGTGTGTGCTTCGTAAGCCTATGAACCTCAGATTGACAAATTAAATAGTTGGGAAAATACTACAATGAAATTAAACAACAATATTTCCGCCTAACACCCGCCATGGCTTCAATCTTCATTGATTGTTCCAAGGCGTTTGTTAATGTGGCTATCCATTGTTGCATTAGCGGAATCTGAGTCAGAGGCAGCAACCCCTAAATGTACCACTCCCTTTGATGTTATTCATGTATTGGATCTTCCAACCTCCCTATGGCATCTTTAAACTTCTAGTTGTATTCCCAGGAAGATTCACCTTCTCGTTGTTGGATCTCACACAACTCAGATAGAGCCTATTGTTCTCATTGGCGTAGTTTGAACTCTTATATGAACCTTGTCTATACCTGGCCAAGTGTGAACACTTGACCTTGCATTCCTTGTACTCTCAACTCAATGATATTCATGTACCACTTGAGAGCGCGACCTCTCAAGGTAGTCTGGAACTTGACCAGCTTATTTTCATCTGGAGTCCCTCTGGATCTCCAGATTGCTTCACATAAGAACCAATGTTTCTCAACATCTTCATCTCCCTTACCCCAAAATTCTGGGTATCGGGCAATCGAACCTCCCGTATGGCCAGCCATTGTTGATCTTGTTGTTCCTATCAATATAAATCCTAACAGTCCTGCTTGTGATCTACCAGGGGATCCCAATATCCTCCCTGTACTCACACTTCCTAGTTGTGACTGACTAATTAATTGTACTTGAACAAAACTAGCATGAGAAGGTAGTATTGAACTTACTTCTTGTATATAAGACACTTGGGGTATGGGTGATTCGGGGTTGGAACCACTGGCTTCAGGGTGGTTTTCTTTGATCTCGGGGGTCTCATTTTCTTCCACTTGGATGATCTCTTTGGTTGGATTCTCGATATCTCTTGTTATCGGGGCTAAATATTCTCTTTCTTATTCAAGATTCATGTCAGCGTCTTCCTCTCTTACGTCTGTACCTTCTCCTTCTTGTCCCACCTCCTGGGGACCTCTTTCTCTCTGCACTTCTCTCCCATTTAATCTTTGATTAGCCAGTCATTCATGTCTTCTCATCTTCTGCAACTCTTCCCTCTGGCTTTCCTCTACTTCTCTTGATCTGCATTATTTCCTCAACTTCTTGGATTGTCTTGTTGATTTCTTGATCTTGACGTGCCACCACTTCTCAACTATGGTGGATCTCCTCAAGTCTTGGTCATCTCTTGAGTCTGTTTCTTATTTATTCCCCCCCATTTTTCAAAGAACCCTTCCCCTCTCTCATGCCATGACTTTCACCCCACCTCACCCTACCCCAAGTGAGGGTGTTTACACTGCCATGTCAATCGGGGACATATTCAACATCCCCTCATCCATCAAGAAAACCTTAATCCACAGGGGGGTTTTGCTCAACAGTCTTCCCCTTGCATCTTTCTTGAAAACCGCCTATACTCATGAGAAATATTGGTGGTTCTCAGCTGCAAATTTGATGATATATCCCTCTAATGTGGTGCTGACCCAGAAATCAACTGCTCGCATGACCAGACAATCTAGCCTCTGAAGTGTTGCTAGATTTTCAGTGTCCCACACGTAGATCCTCTTGACTCATCCTTGGAACTCTATGTCTTCTTGGAGCCTCTTTATCCAATGGAAAAATTCTTCCAGGAATTTAACCTAGAAAATCTGGTATTGGTCGCTTGATCTTTCTAAGTAAAATATTGCTTCACGAGTGTTTTCCATCGATTTTCTCCTCAGTTCCAATTCTTTCCATATGAAGGCGTCATAGTTTCTTTCCCACCATTGATCAATACCAGATATATGGATCCGCGGAAGCATTCTCCCTATAGGTTCCCTTTTAACGCAGTTCCTGACAATGGAACCATTTTGTTGGCACAAGTTTAATCAGACCAGGGTCCTTCTCAAGTTACCAACAAAAGGTACCATGTAGTCTAGAGCGCTATCATTTTCATCTCCTCCGAAGATAATAAGTCTCACCCGAAGAGATAATGAGATAGATAGATAGGGAAGGGTAGGGAAAAGACTTAAGAGGATCCATAGAGCCTTCAGGACTCATCCTTGATATTGCGCAAGAGACATAAACAAATCTGAAACATATATGTGCAATAATCGAACCTACTTATGTTAATAACAAGCATCTAAACACAGAACCATCGAGTAGAACTTATAACCCAGAAAAAAGAACTGTAATGCATAAGGATAACACACAGAGACACATCATATTTGAAAATTTAGGTCCTTCTTCATATTATATTCAGAATATTTCTTTGATTACAGACTCAGAATTACACAGTAGTGCGGTATACAGACTCTTGACTCTGGACTCATGTCACGGAGCTCTAATTCTCAAACTGATAGATCAAATTTATTACAGACTCGACTTGACTCAACTCCCCACAATCAACTCAGAACCAACTCGTAATCAACTGACCAAAAACAAAAACAATGTCAACAACCCTTTTACCCTTATGTTCAGCCCTATATATAGTTGGGTTGTGTCTTCTATTTTGGCTTGCGCGCTTCCTTGTTTTGTTGCAACCATTTGTTGCTTAGTTGGTGTTTCTTTGACTTTCACAATTGCTTTCTGTTACTCTTTCTTGTTCTATTGTCTAGCCTCTGTTAAATCTTGTGCAACTCATGCTCAATCAAAACTTGTGCAATTCCTTATCCAAAAATGAAGGGCCCAAAAAGGACAACAACCTTATCCTCCCCAAGGGTATGTTTTTACCCTCCCCAAGGGTCTGTTGTTTACCCTCCCCAAGGGTATAATTTTTACCCTCCTTAGGGACAAATTGTTTACCCTCCTCAAGGGAAACCCATTTATCCCCCCCACAACTGAATCAACCGACTTATACTCCTCAAAATCAACCCAGTTTCACCCCACTCATGAACATTCCTCAACAACAATTGAATCCTACCTATATTGGTCAACAAAAACCATATATGGGAGGGCCTAGTGGATACAATTATCCACCTCAACCAGTTTATGGCCCCATATTCCACATCAGTATCACCCTTAGGTTAACCGACAACTACCCTTTCTTTCCACACTGGATCTACCAGATTTGTCTCAGTTGACAAATGATCCCATATTGCATGTTCCCTTTTGGCCAGTAATTCCTGCTAAATTACCTTATGACATCCCCAAATTTGACGGTAAACCTAGGGAAGATCCAAAAAACCATGTGATGACATTTCATTTATGGTGTTCATCAAACTCATTGATGGATGATTCTATATGTTTGTGTCTTTTCCAGTGCACACTCATGGGCTCTGCAGCCAAATGGTACATTGAACTTCAACGTGGTTCTTTTCAAGATTTCAAGTCCCTGGCTATGGATTTTCTCACACATTTTGAATTACCCATCTATTACAAGACGTGTACTAAACTTTTAACCTCCCTTCATCAAACGAACTTCGTGCACATCTCTAATCACATTCATGAATGGAAATGATGGTGAAGGTTGATTAAATTGACTATTTATGACCAGCTATTGGTAGAGTGGTTTACTAAATCTCTTTTACCCTCGATTTCTTGTGACATCACCATGGGTGGTGTAGTCACTAAGGAAGAATCCATTTCTTGAGATCAGTACTTAGATTTGGTTTACTCACAATCTGTTACTTTGTATGAGTTGATTCCAAATGCTACCCATCCTCCTATCAATCCATCCAAACCTTCTTCCATAGAACATGTGGATGGATTTATTGGTACCATCAAAACCCAATCTTCATCACAGTCGGTTGGAATGCAAAATCCCTCTATTTATGCACCCATTATCGGTTCGACTTCACTCTCCTCTACCTCCCTCCTGAATAAAATCTCTGAGGTGAATGCAGTTCAATATGCCTCTTCATAAGAATCCAGGGATAAGAAGAAAACAAAAAATAAACCCAAAAAGAATAATAATAATAATAATGAAAATCACAAAACACAAACTCCTCCACCTGCTATTGAAAAGAAACCATAGTGAAAATCGAAATTTCCATGTTTTATTTGTGGTGAAGCTCATTTCACCCCAAACTGTCCACATCATGATGAAGTTGTAAAAATTTTCAAAGGGAATTCCCAACCCACCATGTTAACACAGACTTTTCCTCGGCAGCAATCCATGGTTGCTCAAGCATTTACCCCTCCCGCAGGGGGTGGTTCCAGCCATCCTCCTAATGATGAAGCCTCAATAAATAAAAGGTCACTAACGATACCCCATTGGATCCATATCCTACCTCCTTTATTCATTCATATGGGTCACTTCAGATAGGTAAACCTAATTTCGAATCTATTTTATGCCCTCCCAAGATCACTATCTGCAAGTCAACTTTTAATCCTAGTTCACGTGTCGCCCAAAACTACAACATTGTTGAATATTTGGCTCAAGAACCATGTGTTATGTCTACTCTTCAAGTTCTACAACATTGTCCAAGTCAACGTAGAAATCTCTTGGCCACCATCAGTGCTATTGATCTTGACTCATCAAATAATATCACATTTAACCTCGACAACTTCAAGTCATGACTTTCTCACCATATTGCCTTTCCAATTGATGTCGTTGTTCATAACCAACACATTGACCACACCATATTGGATAAGGGATATTCCACTTGGGTCATGTTGTTATCTTTTTGGAAAGGATTAAAAGCATATGCGCTTAACCAATCCCCTACAATGTTACAAGCATTCGATGGGTGAGGTTTTCATCCTCATGAACTCTTGCAGTCCTTAGTCATTCAGTTGGGGGGTAAAACCATCTCTATCGATGTAGAGGTATTTGATGCTCCTCTTGATTACAACTTGTTATTAGGAAGAAGTTGGTTATATTCCATGATTGTCGTAGCTTCATTGGTATTTCGATGTGTACAATTCCCTCATCAAGGTAAAGTTGTCACTATCGACCAGCTAGATTATTGCACACCTGACGCCCACACTCCCGCCACCAAAAATATTCCTTTATTGGTAGATAGTAACATCACTTATTAAAGTGTTGGTGTAGGAATTTTAAAATATTATTTCCTTATGGGTACTTTCCCTACACCACTTCCTCCCACCACACAACATATTTCCACAATCAATATGATCTCGACTATGGCCTATCAGTCTTTAGAATCATTTGATCCTTGGGTTGTGTCTAGTCCTTTATAATTCGATGCACTAGGTGATGATATACCACTTATTCTAGCTGAGTCTTCATATGATTCTATCCAATATTCCTCTCCCTCCTTGGATGACCAACATCTATTGCCATCCAACACTTACTCATTTCCATCTTGGTAGAATTCCTTGTGCTCTTCTTTTGACTACATCTCACATATTTTTCCATTAGATGAATCCATTATGGAAATGATTAGTATCAATGAGGTACCTTGGGATGACAACCATCATCGATAATTTTTTCTTCCTAGTCGAGATGAAATCCAAGAAGATATACACTCTATCTTCCTCCCCGATGTTGTTGATTCTCCCCAATTTCCTATACATACCCAGGATACTACTTCCAAGGATAATTTAGGAAACATCTATTCTATCATTGCTATCGATGTCTTGATTAAATAAGGTATCATTGAAAATTTTCATCTCGGTGCTAATTGTTCGCCCAAGGAAGTGGAAGCTTACACCACTTTATTTAAATAATTTCAGGATGTCTTCACTTTGAGCTACGAGGAAATTCCAGGGATCGATCCTTCGATTGGTGTGCATGAGATAAAAACTTACCCAGGTGTTAAACCTGTACGAAAAAAACTTCACCTAGTTCGTCCTAAGAAAACCACGACCATAAAGGCAGAAGTTGAAAAATTGTTGAAATCTAGATTTATCTATCATGTCCCCTTGACAGAAAGGGTTTCTAACATCATTTTGGTTGCTAAAAAACAAGGAACCATTCATTTATGTGTCAATTATAGGGATATCAATAAGGATTTTCCAAAAGACAATTACCCCATACCCTTCATCGACCAAATCATTGATAATTGCACTAGCAACGTTATTTTCTCTTTCATGGATGGATTTTCAGCGTATAACCAGATTGACATTCTACCCACTGATCAACATAAGACAACCTTCATCTGGCCATGAGGGACTTTTTCTTATCAGAAACTACCTTTTGGTCTAAAAACTTATGGTGCCACTTTCCAGTGGACCATGTCCTATGCTTTCCACGATATCAAACATATTGAGGAACCTTACCTCGATGATTTACCTACCCATTCATCTAATTGACCAGACCGTATTGGTCATTTACGGGCCATTTTTATTCAATGATGGTTCTATCGTATCTGTTTGAACCCCCACAAATTCATCTTCATTGTTGAATCAAGTCGAATCCTCATTTTCATTGTATCCAAAGATTTGATTAGGGTGAATCCCTTAAAAATGAAAGTTATTATTTCTTTACCTACTCCCAACAATCTAACCCAACTACAAAGTTTGCAAGGGAAAGGAAACTTTCTTCTCCATTTTATATGTAATTACATCGAGCTTACTAAAGAATTTATGTGATTATTGCAAAAATACACTCCTTTCATCTAGGATGACACTGCTCAACTATCTTTCGATGCTCTTAAACATGCATTACCCCATACACCTCTCTTGCATCCCCCCAATTATTCACGAGACTATATCCTTTGTTTAGAAGCCTCCACTTCCACTATTTCTATGGTGTTAGCTCAAGAGGACCCTAACGGTGACAAACATGTGATCTACTATCTAATCAAGAGTCTATCCGGTCCTGAGCTTTGATACTCACACGTTGAAAAGTTGGCTCTGGAAGTTGTCATTGTCATCCAGATATTTTACCATTACATCTTGTTACGCACTACCATGATCATTGTGGACTTGAACCCCATGTACCATATTCTGACACATCAAGTCCTTGGGGGAAAATATTCCAAATGGATCATTATTCTTCAAGATTTTGATCTCGAGTTTGCCAAATCAAAATCTAAAAAGACCTTGGTTTTTGTGAAACTTGTCTGTGATCTTCCCTATGTTGATGAAGACACTGAGCCCAGATGTTCTCTTCCCAATGAATCTATGTTCCTCATTAGCACGTCCGAACCTTGGTATGGAGATATTCTTCCATATCTTCAAACCCAACATTTTCAACCCGATATTTCCCATGAAGAACGTCGTCATATTCGCCACCATTCTAAACGCTACCTTATCATTGGTGAAACTTTTTTTTCCATGGTATTGACACTATCCTACGATGTTGTTTAACCCAAAATGAGGTTGAACATGTTTTGAATGATTATCACCTTGGATCTTGTGGCGGTCACCTTTCTGGGATGGCTACAGCTCAGAAAATATTACGTGTCGGTTATTTTTGGCCCTTCATCTTCAAATATTGTATTGAGGTTGTCAAAACATTCCCACCCTATCATTTTTTTCACAAAAAGGCACGCACCCACCCCGCTCTGTTGCATCCCATTATCACCATCAGCCCCTTTTCCAAATGGGGCATTTAGTTTATGCAATGTAAGACTACCTTAGTCGGGGGGCACGGTTATATCATCGTTGTCGTTGATTATTTCACAAAATGGGCTAAGGCTATGCCTACTTTTCTAAACAATGATCGTACTGTAGCTCTCTTCATCTTTAACCACTTCATCACTCGCTTTGGTGTTCCACAAGCCATTGTCACTGATCATGGTTCACATTTTCAAAACCAGATGATCAGTGAGTTACATGTCAAGTTGGGTTTTTTCCATTAAAACTCATCCCCATACTATCCTCAAGTAAATGGACAAGTTGAAGCTATCAACAAAGTCCTTAAAAGCATGATCCAATGCATGGTGGGGGAAAAAAACTTCTTGGCACTTGCAACTTTTCTCCACCCTCTGGTCTTACCGGACCTCAGTAAAAACTACAACTTGATTCACTCCATTCCAGTTGTTATATGGCATTGAAGCAGTATTACCAATCGAGTGTGAAATTCCTTCGTTGAAACTCATCATAGATCTCTTGCCTCACACCTATGTTGAAGAGGAACGATTCCTATATCTGACTAAGTTGGATGAAACATGTCGTGATGTTGCTCTCATTAACGAGATGTATCAAAAATGAATGAAGAGTCAATATGAAAAAATTGTTCAACCTCGTACTTTCGTAGAAGGAGACCTAGTCCTCGTTTATGACCAGGCTCATGATAAGCTAGGGGCGGGAAATTTAGAACCTCTATGGCATGGACCTTATATCGTAAAACATATATTACATAGACATGCCTATGAGCTAGTTGACTACAATGGAATGTCTCTTGGTGAACCCTAGAATGGGCTTTACCTCAAGAAGTACTATGCATAGAAAATATGGCATGTGTTCTTTTTACACTATTGTACTATATTTTTTTTTTGGTGTGTCTTTTATTTTACATGTATGATTTTTTTGTTTATCTACTTATACTTTGTCTTGTGATTGTGCACACAGATGACATCTCCCTTTCCTATCTTTTTTGGGTTTGCAGATGACACTAGTTGACACACCCAGAAGATTTCTTCTGTAGCTTGGGTCATTTACCACTCTCATTAGTTGGTGATTTCAGGAGGCGTTTTCCTAAGATCGACAACCAATAGCGTGGTAGAATATCATGTTGTCATTGGAATTTTAACCGAGGCCTCCTACCTAGGTATATCTCATATAATCATTAACCTAGACTCTCAACTTGTGGTTTGTCAGCTTAATCGAGTCTACATTGTTTGCAATCCTATCCTATTTCATCTCCACCTACAAGTTCACTGTCTTGAGAGACTTTTTGAATTTACACAATACAGACACATACCAAGGGAACTCAACACAACTTCAGATTCGCTAGAAAATTATATTTTGGATCAGTATATTGCGCATAGATAGAAATTTTCTAAAGAAAATAAATCATATGTACATTAAAAACATCACACAAGATAATTTGTAACATCATTGGCACCACAAAACTCGAATATATATATAAAGTTTGATAGAAAAAGTTTGTTTACAACAAAAAGTACATAATAGGGAAACATTTGGGCCCTCATTCCCATGATATCATCATGAAAAGACTACAAAAAATATAGAGGATCCTAGTCCTCTTGCACCATGTTGTGCTCCTAGAAGCACACCATTGCATGGGCCACTCATCGGAGCAAGTGGTTCAAACTCTCAGGAACCCCTACTGTATACCTCTGCAGATGTAAAGATACGCCACACCCCCTGAGAGGTGGGACACCCATAGTGAGACCTCGGAGGTTCCTCTCAACCTCCTGGATACCTCCCACTTCCACCTCATGCTCCATGGCTATTTGCACGTCTCCGTGACGCCCTAGTGTCGGCATATATGTTGGACGTGATGCACCTCTATCTGCATGATGAAAAAATACATTTGTTAAACTCCATCTTTGTACACATAAAAATAATTTAAATTTCAAAATCAAAAAACACATGAAAAGGTTTGGTTTCATACCTAACGCATCCCAGTCAATACCCTCTGGAAGCACTAAGTCCACGCTACCCCAGAAATCTACTCTGGTATATGGAAAGTCCTCGATAACAATCAACTTCCTTCTCCACCAAGTGAAGAAGTAAACTGTGAACTTGAACTTTGAGTCGGTCCCCAATATTGAGGACAAACTTTTCCATCTTTCCATACATGGTTCAGTCGTTGTTCGTGCCATCAGCACAATCTATGGCTGCATCTGAGGTATTCACTCCAGAAAGAAATAAACCAATAAGGAACCATAGACAAATTGTTTATGCTTCCCAGTCCTACACTTCATGATTTGATCCTTCACATTCTGAAGGAATCATGCACTCAAGTTGAATAATCTAGGCTCCACGCATTATAGAGAATAAGACATTTGGAATTTTGAATCCAAATATGCACTTGTCCTACCTACCAGGTTGGTAATGGAAAATAAGATAGATCGTAATTTCAAATATCTAACATCCTTGATCACGATTCATCCTCCAACTAATCGTGACCCTGGAATACAATGGTCAACCACATACACCTTGGTAGGCTGAGGAGTTTCTCATTGACCAAACAAAAGGATAGGAGCCCCTCTTCTTGAGAGGCTGGTCAAAAATTACACATCATCGAGCTCAAGTTTGAGCAGTTGTGGTCCAACACGGAACGCATGTTCGTCGTCATCCCACAGTACAATCAGATATGAAAGAAATAAAACTTCTTGTTTCATATTTTGTAATTTGAAATACTTGAGGAGGACTTTTATTGGACTAATCGGTAGGTGCAGACACTAACTGATCTCCCTAGATCCACCTAGATCTAGAAAAAAAAACACCAGAACATGACGCTTTCCTTAAGTTTTAAATATTGAATTTACTAACTAAAGAGGGATAGGTGACATACCATTTAAACATTGCTTACTAACTCAGAATACAAATGACTCGGAGCATAAATGCTAACATGCGAAGATCCATGTCAAGTAATATAGGTCATGGCTACCAAACATACGCCATGGATCCATGCCAATATGACTCAAATCTGAACATAGCCACCAAAAATACACCGTGGATCTATGTGTTGAGGACTCAAATTTGAACATAGCCACTAGACATACAATGTGGATCTATGTAAAAATACACTAAATATACTCCAACACAACCTGGATCTGTCAGAAAATATCTAGGGTCTTCATCTCCACCACTCTATAGTATGAATCGAATGATGTGAATACATGTGTTGAAGTCGAGCATGGTAGAAACCACTTGATTACCAGTCATTAGTGTATACCATTAACAAGCACGAGGGAAATCACCATTAATGTCAATGACTCCCAAGGTACACTAGTACAATCCAACGAATGTGAGTAAATGAGCTGAAGTCGAACACTCGGCGGAATCTCCTGATCAGGGGTCAATAATGAAAACCCACTGTCAAAAGCGAGGACACCTACCATTAAGGCATGCAAGTTCCAAGGTACCAATTAGTTTCTAAGTCTAATTCCTGGATAATGAGTTGAAGTTGACAGGAAAAGACTTGCACAGGAGGGCCTTAATGTATCCCACATCAATGACACGAAACAAGTAACAAGATTTGATGTAGATCAGAGCAACAAGTGATTTAGGACTGACTCAAGGATGGATGATGCAATAGAAGGATTAAAGACTGTAGAAATGGTCGACGCAATAAAATGCTTTCCGAGTTGAACTTCTCTTTGAACATATTGACAACACGACAACTGTCTTGGAAACACTGAATCAACAACAGGGATCACAAACCAATTTGTAATCTTATAAAGGAGTATGATCAGGAGACAAGTGGATTTTCCAACCTAGACACAAGGCAAGTGAAAGGGTGTCATGTTCAAAAGAGACTCTTCCACAGAATATAGGTTTAGATACATTTCTTTCCCAATTTTTCCCCCACCATTTCCGGCGAGTACCTCTTTATTTTTACACAAGCTTGAGGAGGATAACATATGCTTGTTGATGTAATCTCATCCTTTGGACGAGTCCTTCGAAGTATGTTTAACGAACCCTAGGAAGGAGTGGTTTGATCCCATATGGGCTTTTCAATGTTTATTTAACGAGTCCAAAGAAAGAAAACTCATGGGTTTTTCATGTTTAGAGAGTCTGAAAAACACTTAAAGAGAACTCTCTCAGTTCCTTTTTCGTAAAGTAGTATGATGAGATCGAAAAAGAGATAAACTATTGCTCAATATATGTTTTCTTTAAATACTTTAATGAGCGTGAAAAGAACAAGGTTGCTCGGCAATCTTTTCATGTTTAGAGAGTCTGAAAAGAGCTTAAAGGGAACTCTAGTGGGTTCCTTTTTCGTATAACCTTTACAAGTCCAAAAAAGTGATAAAAGTATACTCGGTTACATTCTCATTGATTTACGAGCACGAGAAAAACAAAGACTAAGCTCGGTAACTTATTCTCATGTATTTACAAGCATGAGAAAGAACAAAGACTAAGCTCGGGATTTTTTTCATTTTTACGCAAGCTTAAAAACAAAACAAAACTATGCTTGGGATAGATTTTATTATTACACAAGCTTAAAAACTAAACAAAACTATGCTTGGACCTGGTTTCATTTTTACACAAGCTTGAACTAGAGGAAACTATGCTTGAGGTAGGTGGTTTCATTTTTACACAAGCTTGAACCATAGAAAACTATTCTTGCAACTTCCCAACGCATGGTTGGTACTTAGCCCCCAGCTTAATAAGCTAGTGGCTCAAACTTTAGCATGAAGTCCAGAGGCTGTAAGCAAATGCCCCCCAATTTTCATTTCATCCAACTGCAAAGGAGAATGAAATGAAGCTTCAAATACTATATGAAGTACTTGACTCAAATAGAGAGGAGGGAAACTATTTCATTTTTTAACGAGCTTGACACATAAATAAGAACTATGCTCATAACCTCTGTTTCATTTTTTAACGAGGTTGCCACAAAGACAAAAAAACTATCCTTGTAAGTGGTTTCATTTTTTAACGAGCTTGAAATCAGAAAACTATGATCAAAGACCTTTGTTTCATTTTTTAACGAGGTTGCCTCAGAGATGAAAAAACTATCCTCGGAGTCTCTCTTCTTGATCATGGATTCCAAGAGGACAATGCTTCGGAATGACACCATGTCAAGGGACAAAACTTGGTCATGGCTTCCAAGAGGTCTTCACTAGAAGGAAAAAACACACTCTGGAAGGACACCATGTCGAGGGTTGCGATAGGAGTAAAGAGATCATGTCTAATAACCCTATTAAAGAGATCACCATGTCAACTACTGGATCTAAGTCATTATAAGTTGAAACCATGGGCAACAACGCCACATAATTGACCTGTGGAAGGGGTGATACCGTCTGCATATAAGAACCATTCAGGGAGGCAATCCAAGCAGGTTCAATGAATGAAAGTTGATCAATAGTCACAACTAGTACATCTTGAGGGAAAGATATCACACGAAAAAGAGTAGACACAATAGCTTTCATGGAATAGACATAATCTCGCCCAAGGAGTAAAGCAAAATCCAAGGGGTCATGGACTACCATGACATCAATGAAGAAAATTTTCCCTCCCAAAGTTACAGGAAACTGAGGAAGGGTCCCTAAACGTTGACTAGTTCTTCTGTTAAAAGCTAACAGATTATGCGTAACCGGTGCAAGTGGAGGAAAACCCAAAGCTTGCCAAGAAAAAGAGGACAAAATACTAATGGATGCACCTTCATCTATCAGCGTCTGAGGAATGTCTCGACCATAAACCTGTAATGTAATATAGAAAGGAATGTGAGAGGGAATATGAGGTCCAGTTAGCACACCCCAATCAAAATGGATGGTCTCATTATTTGGAGGGGGTCCTACGGGAGAAGGAGGAATACCCCTAGGCACGGGAGATTATGTATCAACGAGAAAAACGTGGGCAGTATCGGGTTTACTCTCTAGCGGGAGAGTAGGATCGACCGATGGAGAGATCATATCAACCACTTGAGTTTCATTCTCTAAGGAGAGAATGGAGTCAATAGATGGAAACAGATCGACCACTTGGGTGACACTCTCTAATGGGAGAGTGGGATCGACCAAGGATGGGATCAGATCGACCGCTTGGGTTTCACTCTCTGAGGGGAGAGTGGGATTGACCGAGGATGGTATCGGATCAACCACTTTGTCAACTGGTTCAACTAAGAATGTGACTAGATTGACGACATGATCAACCGGATTGACCGATGAAGGGACCAGAGTGATCATTCCATCAACTATTGGAGGGTTGAGAGAAAGCTTACGATAAGCAGCTGGAAGTTGAGGTTGTGAAACAGTCATGTCTTCCAGTAATTTTGAGGCTTTGTCCATACAAGGGAAAAGTTGAGTGAGATGACTCCCTTTGCATAACATACATGAGAACTTGGCTCTACTTTTCTTCTTCCCAACTATATCGTCACTAGTCGACGAGAAGTCATCATCATGTTGTTCAGAGGCTAATGACATGGGTTGGAGAGGATGTGTAGACCATACTTCTATAAACTTGGATAGACCAGGGCAATCCTTAAGAATATGGATACCCTTATAAAGCCTGCAAGGGTACTTGGGCTTACGAGTTGTTTGGGTGATCTTGAAATCATCAACACTCCCAGCACGATTAACCGTAACTGGTTTTTTTCCAACATGTTTGAAAATGGTTGGAAGCTTTGACCCTTGTTTATCTTTCTTCTTCTTAATCTTCCTTTTCTTCTTCTTCTTATTCATCAAGTTACTAGCTTCAGAACTTTCACTCGACGAAGAAGATGAAACAGAAGGCGACCTTGCAAGCGAATAAGGTGAAAAAGACCTTACTGGTGAAGAAGGTGAAGGATCAACATGACGTTGATGCTCTTGGGGGGAAGTTCTTGTGACTGAATCACTAACTGCATTCAGGATTACCTGAGTGGAAAACAACCATATCGTAATCCAATAGTGAGACTTGGAAGGCTCAAAGTAGCGATGTGAGGAGGACCAATGTTTCCATAAGAAGGAAAAACAAAAGGTTCCCCTAGAGCAGGGGTTCCTTCATTGGTCATTCTAGGAACTGACACCATTAAATAAATACCCAATCTAGATTCCACTATGGAGAACAAATAGCACACACTAAAAATCTAGTAAGCAAGCAATCAAACAAAACCTTCTCACAATGAGCTCACTAGTTGGTGATGAAGTCCAATGTTGTGGGAACAAAGTAAGAAGGGGTGGAGATAGAGTGGGTGGAAAAGTTATGTTGACGACCTACTTAAAGGACTTACACCCTGGTGCAAGCTCCCACACATAATCGTGGGTATACCCTCCAAGGAGCCCAAGTGAGTTTGGCCAACGTCGATTCCAAGTATCATGAATACTTTCCCTTCACAGTCACCTCATGTAAAGAACCTAGAGAGATAGGCCACTAAGGTTACCAATTACTACAATGATGCCTGGGGAAATAGTCGACAGTCTGATCCACACGCAAGGGTAGGGTATCTAACCCAAAATCAACTTGAAATGCTTCCACTCATCATTGTGGGTATACCTCTCAAGCGACCCCCATAATACACGTAATCTCTACACCAAGACCAACAAAGCAGGGTGAGTAACTCTACTAGTCTCAATACGACCTCATGATTGACCCTTGTGTTAGAAGGGCTTCCCATGACAGAATGAAGTAAGTGGATTAATTTCTCCCTAACTCAAGATTCTATGTTTGTTTGCAACTTTGGAAAGTTATCTTTCACACCTATTCCAAAGACTAACGCTAATCTAATGTAAGTTTTCTACCAGAAAGTATAAAAAATGTCTAATCAATTTTTTACAAGCACTTTATTTTATGGTTGTTATTACTCAAAAGGAAGATGGTGTGGACAATATGGTGTTTTGACCGACTTGAAAATTATGCAAAGATATGAAGATGCAATCTTTTCATTTCGATGAAAGGTATGCTACAAGAAGGAGAAAACATTTATCATTCCCATATGCACGATGTCCCAAAATATATTAAACTCATCAATATCAAGATTCTCAAGAAATGAGAAAAAGGTACTGAACACCAATGCACGATTCATGGCCAAAAAATTTCATAATTTAAGATAAAAAAATGACAAGAATCATGCAATTTCTCTACTTCAAATGCAAGGATTCCCCCAATCTAATATAAAGAAAGAAATTAAATCTTTTTGTTTCAAAAATTTCACTAAAAGAAATAATGAACTTTCT
>JZKD02S2100869.1:215747-233827 GCA_000966675.3 Picea glauca | reverse complement strand
TTACCTTATGCTCTGATACCAGTTGTTAGAAAAACAGGACCGTGGAGCAATAAAATAAAAAAAAACACAGAAGATACACAATACAAGAGAGACACAAATTTATGCGGTTCACCTAGTGTGGGCTACGTCCACCAGAGAAATTGCTAGGTCCTTTCTTTATTATTATCCAGCAAAATGAAGGGATACAACCTACAACAAAACCTGTTGTGACTTCCTCTTCTTTCTCTCATAGTCTCCTCTCTTAGAATACAATACTCACCAACATACGTAGAAGAAATACATTTCCCTCATAAAAGAGGATTGCCTTCTAGGGAAAAAAACCCTAACATAATCTCTATCGTTAGATCTGCGAACTTATAATGAATGGTCCTGATTTACAATGAAATTACAATATACTTTTACAAGGCAATTTTTTCTTCGGAGGCTTCGCCCCCAAACCCCCGTTGGGGGCCCGCTTGCCCCCAGACCCCGCAGAGGGGGTACCCCCCCTCTGCACTCCCCCGCGTGGAAGACTATACATACTTCTGGGGTGTAAATACTTCATGGGGTATAAACACAGCTAAAAGACCTCTAAATCAGGAAGACAATCAGGTTCCACAACCAACATATTTTACCTTAAAAATCGTCAAGATTTTATACAAAATATATAAAATCCATATAAATTTGATTATTTTTACAAAAATATCACCAAACATTTATAGTTGTCATATGAAGGATTAGTAAGACTCGCCAAGGTTTCTACATTTTAAAATAAATTTACATCCTTAAAATCATCCCTGCCTTTAGGTCACCCGACAAAAGTCACAGTATCCACTGCATCATGTTTTGGTCCATGTTACTTTTTTGTTGTTTGTGCCTCAATGTTCAATGGAAGTATCTGCCTCAAGTGTCAATCATCACAGATTTTCAGTTTCAATACCCGTGTCAGTCCATACTCATTTGATTCACCATCTTACATTACTTTCCTATGTTAGTTTTATGTCGTTGATGGGGGATACATCAAGTCCCTCCTTCGACGAGTCTTTTCCTGTCGACTTCAACACATTATCCAAAAAATTTGACTTAGAAACCAGTTAGTACCTTGGGAACTACATGACTCAATGGAAGGTATCCCCATCTCCGAAAGTAGTTTTACATCATTGACCTCTGATCGGATGATTCCACAAATGTTTGAATTCATCTCATCTACTCACATTCATTGGATTATAATAGAGTACCTTAGGAGTCATTGACATCACTGGTGATTTCCCTCGCACTTGTTAACGGTTTACCTCAATGATCATTAATCGAGTGGTTTATACCATGTTCAACATCAAAACATCTATTCACATGGCTAGATTTGTACCACATCGGGATTGGGACGAATACCATGGGTCGAGCATTCACTTTGATAACTTCTTTACCTGGGTTGTGAAAGGATATCACTTGAGCATGTTGATATATATATTGTCACATAGATCCACTTGTATTGGTTTGTGCCTATGTTTTATCATCTCGTAGATCCACTATGTATTTCTTCTGGCTACGATCAGTTCATTTAATGGAAGTATAGATCCACATTGTATTTTTGGTGGTTATACCCTTAATTCAATATGATTATGGATTCGCAGTGTATTTGGTGCCATACCTTAAAGTCCTTTATCACTCAAGCATAGGTATGCCTGCCTTGGGTTTGAAACATATCATAACATTTGTTTGATGGTTGTTTACAGCTTCTACCAGGTTCTCTGACTCCACACCCTTGCTTCGAAAGTCTACAAATCACTTCAGTCATCAACTTCCATCTTCTGACCTCGCACATTGGGGGGAAATATATTACATGTCAAAATTAATCACTTCAATAATGTCTCATTATCATTGTCGCAAGTGTCGTAAAAGTCATATTTACATCCCACATGTGTTGCATTGTGGACGACATCATAAGAACACTTGGTGCATCCCCTAAGACTTGTTAGAAGAGGAAAATGTGTCATTTGGAAAATTTTACAAACTTTTACCTTGAAGAATGACCATCTTAAACAAATTTTTGGAGATCAATGCTCCTTTTCCCACATCCAGGGAGCGTTATCGCTCCTTGTCCTCTTAGTAGGAAGCACTATAGCACTATATTGTCAGCTTTAAGGAAGCGTCGATTTGTTGAGAGATTCTTGGGGAAGAATCCCCCTTATCTCTAAGGATAGCTAAGAAGCATCTAATTTAGTTTGGATTGAATCCAAGTTAAAGGCTTGTTACACATTATTTTGGTCACCCCAGTGATCCATTGACAACATGTGTTCATGTTTCCAAAAATATCCTTTCTTCATGAGGACAGTGACTAGGGTGACCTCGCCGAGATCAGAGCGAGGATGGAAATTGTGGCATTACAGATGCAGTAGAATGATAGGTCAATATGGGTACATGAATGGCCCATGAAGACAATAGAAAAATGGCCATTCATGGAATTGGTGGCCAAAAGACAATAGAGGTTGTTAAAGGGATGGTTGAGGCATGCTGAAAACCTCAACAGACTAGAGGAGGAGATGGTTCAGGTATGTGAACCAGAGGTTGGGAGAAATCTCAGTGATGATGAGGATGAACTCAGATCAGTTGAAGATCTCATAGACTACCAAGAGGGAAGAACATAAATTCCCAATTTCCAGGAGGGCAATGAGATGAGATCACTCCGGGATCTCATAAAATGTCAAGAGGACAGCGAGGGAATTTCACATTACCGAGAGGGCAATGAGATGAGATCATTGTGGGATCTCATAGAATACCAAGAGAGCAGTGAGGAAATTTTAGATTACCATTTGGGCAATGAGATGAGTTCCGAGGATCTCATAGACTGCCAAGAAGGAAGCAGATAAATCCCATATTGCTAGGAGGGAAAGGGAGAGCAGATGAGCTCAGAGATGATTTCACATCAACAAGAGGAGCTGATAAAGGAGGATCAGAATAGTATTCTGATGATTGGAAGAATTCAGATATTCCTGCCAGGTATCCTAGTAGAGGCAAGAGTTTGTGTTGTCGAAGTAGAAACAGCAGAAGAACAGCCAACTATGACTGTCAGAGAAATGGAGCAGATATCAGAGGCTGACCATGCAGAGGAAGATGAGTATTCTAAGGAATGGCTCAACATTTTCAGCCAGGAAGTTGAGAATACTGCAGCATTAGAGCTTGCAGCAACAGAAGAAGAAGCAGATAGCATGATTTTTGTTGATCTGTGTGAGCAGATTGAAGCCCTAGAGAGAAGGGTGATAGTGCAGGGCATGCACATCCAACAGATGAAGATGGAAGCAGATGCAAGAGAAGCATACAATCCCAAGGAGCAGTTGGAAGGAGTTGGACTTGAGCCAACATAGGGAGAGATGGCAGAAGCAAAGCTGTCACAGGAAAAATTTGAGCAGCAGCTCAGTAATGAGACTGCATAATTGGTGTTTGTATCGGAGTGGAAACTCAATGCCACAAGAGATGGAGAAGATGACATGGGATATCATAATGATCTATCCATTTGCAGAAAGAAATTGCAGCAGAGGAGACTGCGTGAACATAGCCAGCCATTAGATTAGTTGGACTAGATGATAGAGTACATCATGAGGCTGATGTTGAAGTCATCACAGAAAACTGCCAGCAAAGGGAAGTTGAGCAGAAGGGAGACAGAAAAAGCAGCAAAGTAGTGAAAGTAGCAGCACAGAGGAGTAGAGAAATAGCTCCAAAGAGTTGCTTCAGATCCAGGTGGATTTCAACAGCCAGGGTGGAGATCTCATGAGCAGGAGCTCATGAATTTTCATAGCAGAGGAGTATGATGCAGGAGCATCATACCAGCCAGCCATGCACCAGCCAACCAGCCAACTTGGTGTGCATTCAATGGGGAGGAGAGGAGCAGCCCTCTCGGTTCAAATTTTGAATTTGATTTCAATGCCTTTAATGTTTGTAAGGTCGTGGAGCCATAAAACAGTGCCTTTGAGCAGGTTGTAGATAAAATATAGCCTTTAATGGTTGTAATATTGAATCTAGATCCGATCTGGACTAGACAGCCATTAATTGTAAAATTCAATTGTAAATTGAATAGGGTAGGTATCTTGGAGGGAAGAGCTCGAAGAGCCCCTCATGTAAAATATCTTTGAGATCTCATTTAGAGTAGAGGTAGAGGTAGAGGTAGAAGAGAGTCAGTTAGAGATCTACATGAGAAGAGAAGATAGAGAAGGAGTCGAGACTCTGTCAAAGTCTGAGCTCAAGAACACCTTGTAAAGGAGGCATTTCATATTAATATAAAGAGAATATTTTACTGCATGAGTTTCTGTCTTCCTTTTTGTGTTTATGAATGTCTTCATGTGTTCTTTATATATGATGTAGATGTATGTTAGGTATGCATTTGTAGGGACAGATAGGTTCTGCTATCTGTGGGTTCTTTGATTTCAGGTTTGGGGATCTTTGAGGCTTCATGCCAAGAGGGTGTGATAGAATACTGTGGGTTCTGAAGGCCAGTGCAGAGATGCACCTCTGAATTCTACGGGTTCAGATAGAGACGTGCCAGGAGGGTACACCAGTTGAAGTCTTAGACTCAAGGGAGAATCCTCAAGGTTTTTTAACACCTTGGAGGTAGGACTGTGCAGAAGAGGGCACAGGACAGACAAAAATTCTAAGGAATTCTGTGAGAGGTCTGCCAGGAGCGCATTTGAGTAGGTGCATAGAAGGCACAGAGAGAAGATAGAATCATTGAGGGATTATGTGTAATCTCTGCCAGGAGGGCATTGAGGAAGTGCAGATAGTGCATAGGAGAACTCTGTTTGAGTTCAAAGAGGAAGACAAAACCCCTGCAGGTTTTGTAGAGCTCTGCCAGGAGGGCATTTGAGCAAGTGCATAGAGTGCACAGGAGAAGAACTCTATCTTGAGTTCAATGAGAAGACATAGTTACTGAAGACTCTGGAGAACTCTACCAGGAGGGCATTGAGTTGGTGCAGGACTGCACAAAAAGGACTCTTTTGAGTTCTGGAATAGGAGAAGTGTCAAGAAGAAGACCTTCACAGGGTTGTTGAATACCCTGCAGGCTCAGCAAGGAGTTGCTTGAGCAAGATACTGCCAAGAGGGCATCAGATTCTCCATCTGAGGGAGAGGAAGGGTTAAATCCCTTAGAGGTCTGAGCAACAAAGAAGCTTAGGACAAATAGCACTTTCGTGTGTGCAGAGACCCTATAGGAATCACAGAGGTTGAGGAAACCTTTCAAGGTTTCATAGAAGAGAAGATTAGGAGGAAAAGTGCCTTTGAGCACAAGAGCAACAGCTGCAAGGAGTGCAGAGGTCGAATAATCCTTCAAGGATTCAAAGAGAACAAAGCTCAGGAGGGAAAGTGCTTTCATCAATAGAGCCTGCAAGTATCGCAGAGGCTGAAAGGAGACCCTTTGGAGGGTTTGAGATCAATGAAGCTCAGGAGGGACAACATCTCAAGAACATAGGTGAGTACTTTAGAGTCAGATCATGCTCATAGCAGGGATAAAGTCTGAGGCCTTTCATAACTTCAAATCTTCCAAGGAGAAAGAAGAAAAAAATTCAAGCTCAGGGGGGAGCACAGTCACCATTGATTCAGGCATGGGAGAAGATCTGGACCTTTGGAATTTCACGTCCAAGGAGCAGAATACAAGCACACATAGGAGGAATGGATCTGGGCCATCAGATCTAGGTGCGGATAACCGATAGCCATCGGATCCAGTGAAGTTGCATGATGTTTAAGCCTCGTATGCAAAGGAGAGGACTCGGTGAAAGTACTGAAAGACTTATTCGGCATCTCAGAGTTCAGGAGACATAGAGGGAAATAATTGGAGCTCTTGACCCATGAAATCTCAAGGGAATTAGGACCATCCATTGGGAGGACATGTAGCAGAAATCTGAAATCCCATCATGTTTTCAAACATAGGGAGTCAGAGAGGAAAGGATCGTGAGACAGGAAGTCCCGACTCATGAAACCCTGAAGAGATCAGGGTCATCCATCTTTGGAGGACATGTGGCATGATTAGGGAAACTCAGAGGACCAGGGATTAGGATCATCTTGTGGATTCGGGTATCGTGAGCTGGAAGGTGGGAGCCTTTTCTCTACAAAGTCCCAAATCATGAGATCGTGATTCAATATGAACCATTGATCGAGGAGGAAGGAGAGCCATGATATTTAGCATCTCTATTCATCATGTATCGAAGGTTCAGGGTTTGGAGGAACTTCCTTTCGATTGTGGAAGTTGCAAAGAACCAAGCATTGAGGCTCGCGCGAACATGTGGCATGTGTGATAGGTGGGTCACATGCTCGATAGGTGGTGTAACAGCATATGCCAAGGGAAGGCGGAAGTAGGTGATAGGTGGCATACACATGTCACCATGGAAAGAGTGAGCCCATCACAGACCGTTCGTGTCTCAGGGTTTCACAAAATAGGAGCACAAAGGTTTAACTCTTCAACTCGTGAAGTTGCGAGTTGCAAGTAGCATCAAAGGAGTCAACCCATTGCTGACTTATCACGTCTCGTGGATTCATGGAAGAGGAGCACAAAGGCTCAACAGATGAACTTGCGAAGTCGTGAGTAGCGAGCAGTGCTAGCGGTTAGCCATATCCTATGGTTGTATGTAGAGGGCGCCAAGGAGAAGGGCCATACCCATATCGCAATCTTGGGTATCGGGGATTTGAAGAAGGAGGAGTCAAGGGCTTCGACTCGCAAACTCATGAGATCGCGAGTTTGAGAAAGGCGCTTGTGTTAAGACATTGCTCAGAGCATTGTGGTCACTTGGAGAAAGGGGAAGCTCATGCCTAGTGCTCATTTTCACAGGTGGAGTTTCTGAAAGACCTTTGGATCAGGTTCGTTGGGTCTCGAGGAAGGCCCAGAGGACCATTTTGATTCTTCGGATCCGATAGGAAGAAAGATCCTATAGCGTATCTTGACACGAGGGTCAGGGGTCTGCATCATTTGGTATCAAAGCTTGACTCTATTTTTATATTACAGATGGAGGAAGCAAAAGAAAAAAAAGAGCACTCTGATATACATCAGTTGTGGTATCAGAGGCATCTTGTAGAGATAGTTAGGAGAAGGCAAAGTGTTGGAAACTCTGTGGTGATTGTTTCCAGGTAGGCATCAGTCAAGGAAAATAGTCAGGAAGACTGTAAGAAGAGGTTGGAAGCACTCAGGATTGCAGAGTGAAAGTAGTAGGTTTTCCAGGAGGGTAGACAGAAGGTATCAAGATGGCTACTGAAGTCCATGCATGTGGTGGAAATAAGAACCACCAGTAGCAGGAAAACACTGCGAGAGACAAAGAACTTGTCCAGATCAAAGCGAGGATGGAAATTCTGGCATTACAGATGTAGCAGAATTCTAGGTCAAGATGGGTATATGAATGGCCCATGAAGACAAAATAAAAATGGCCAGTCAGGGAATTGGTGGCCAAAATACAGCAAAGGTTTCTAAAGGGATGGTTGAGGCATGCTGAAAACCTCAATGGACCAAAGGAGGAGATGGTTCAGGTATGTGAACTAGAGGCTGGGAGAAATCTCAGTGATGATGAGGATGAACTGAGATCAACTGAAGATCTCACAAACTGCTAAGAGGGAAGAACAAAAATTCCCAATTGCCAGGAGGGCAATGAGATGATATCACTAAGGGATCTCATAAACTCTCAAGAAGACAGCAAGGGAATTTCACATTGCCAAGAGGGAAATGAGATGAGATCACTGCGGGATCTCATAGACTGCCAAGTGGGTAGTGAGGAAATTTCAGATTACCAGTTGGGCAATGAGATGAGATCCGAGGATTTCATAGATTTCCAAGAAGGCAGCAGAGAAATCCCATATTGTCAGGAGGGAAAGGGAGAGAAGATGAGCTCAGAGTTGATTTCACATCAGCAAGAGGAGTTGATAAAGGAGGATCAAAATAGTATTCTGATGATTGGAGGAATTCATATATTCCTTCCAGGTAGCCCAGTAAAGGTGAGAGTTTGTGTTGCCGAAGTAGCAAGAGAAAAAGAACATCCAGTTGTGACTATCGGAGAAATGGAGAAGATATCAGAGGATTCCCACACGGACGAAGATGAGTATTCTGAGGAATGGCTCAACATTTTCAGCCAGGAAGCTAAGAAGACTGTAGCATTGGAGCTTGTAGCAGAAGAAGAAGAAGCAAACAGCATGAGTTTTATTGATCTCTGTGAGAAGATTGAATCCCTGGAGAGAAGGGTGATAGTGCAAGGCATGCACATCCAACAGGTGAAGATGGAAGCAGATGCAGGAGAAGCATACCAGCCCAAGGAGCAGCTGGAAGGAGTTGGACTTGAGCCAACACAAGGAGAGATGGTAGAAGCAAAGTTGTCACAGGAAAAAGTTGAGCAGCAGCTCAGTAATGAGACTGCAGAATTGGAGTCTGTAGCGGAGTGGAAACTCAATGCCATAAGAGATGGAGAATATGACATGGGAGATAATGATGATCTACCCATTTGCAGAAATAAATTGTAGTAGAGGAGACTGCATGAATAGATCTAGCCACTAGAGAAGTTGGACTAGATGATAGAGGACATCAGGAGGCTGATGTTGAAGTCATCATAGGAGACTACCAGCAAAGGGAAGTTGAGTAGAAGGGAGATAGCAGCACCAGTAGAGTAGTGGAAGCAGTAGCAGCAGCAGCACAGAGGAGCAAAGAAACAGCTCTAAAGAGTTGTTTGGGATCCAGGTGGATTTCAACAGCCAGGGTGGAGATCTCATGAGCAGGAGCTCATGAATTTTCATAGAAGAGGAGTTTGATGCAGGATCATCATACCAGCGAGCCATCCAACCAACTCAGCGCGCATTCAATGGGAAGGAGAGGCATAGCCCTCTCAGTTCAAATTTTGAATTTGATTTCAATGCCTTTAATGTTTGTAAGGTCATGGAGCCATAAATCCATGCCTTTGAGCAGGTTGTAGATAAAATATAGCCTTTAATGGTTGTAAGGCTGAATCTAGATCCGATCTAGACTAGACAGCTATTAATTGTAAAATTCAATTGTAAATTGAATAGGGTAGGTATCTTGGAGGGAAGATCTTGAAGAGCCCCTCATGTAAAAGATATTTGAGATCTCATATAGAGTAAAGGTAGAGGTAGAGGTATAAGAGAGTTAGTTAGAGATCTACATGAGAAGAGAAAATAGAGAAGGAGTTGAGACTCTGTCAAAGTTTGAGCTCAAGAACACCTTGTAAAGGAGGCATTTCATATTAATATAAAGAGCAGATTTTCCTGCATGAGTTTATGTGTGTCTTTATGTGTTTATGAATGTCTTCATGTGTTCTTTATATATGTTGTAGATGTATGTTAGGTATGCATTTGCAAGGAAAGATAGGTTCTTCTATCTGTGGATTCTTTGATTTCAGGTTTGGGGATCTTTGAGGCTTCATGCCAAGAGGGTGTGACAGAATACTATGGGTTTTGAAGGCTAGTGTAGAGATGCACTTCTGAATTCTGCAGGTTCAGACAGAGACATGCCAGGAAGGTACACCAGCTGAAGTCTTAGACTCAAGGGAGAATCCTCAAGGTTGTTGAACACCTTGGAAGTAGGACTGTGCAGAAGAGGGCATAGGACAGATAGCAATTCTGAGGAATTCTATGAGATCTCTTCCAGGAGGGCATTTGAGCAGGTGCATAGAAGGAACAAAGAGAAGACAGAATCACTGAGGGATTCTGTGGAAGCTCTACCAAGAGAGAATTGAGGAAGTGCAGATAGTGCACAAGAGGACTCTGTTTACGTTCAGAGAAGAAGATGGAACCCCTGCAGCTTTTGTAGAGTTTTTCCAAGAGGGAATTTGAGAAAGTTCATATAGTGCACAGGAGAAGAAATCTATCTTGAGTTTAGTGAGAAGACAGAGTTACTGAAGACTCTAGAGAACTCTACCAGGAGAGCATTGAGTTGATGCAGGAGTGCACAGAAAGGACTCTTTTGAGTTCTAGAATAGGAGAAGTGTCAAGAAGAATACCTTCACAGGTTTGTTGAATGCCCTGTAGGCTCAGCAAGGAGTTGCTTGAGCAAGAGACTACCAAGATGGCATCATATTCTCCATCTGAGGGAGAGGAAGGGTTAAGTCCCTTAGAGTTCTGAGCAATAGATAAGCTCAGGACAGATAGCACTTTCATGTGTGTAGAGACCCTGTAGGAATCACAGAGGTCGAGGAAACCTTTCAAGGTTTCATAGGAGAGAATCTCAGGAGGAAAAGTGCCTTTGAGCACAAGAGCGATAGCTGCAAGGAGTGTAGAGGTCGAAGAATCCTTCAAGGATTCAAAGAGAACAAAGCTCAGGAAGGAAATTGATTTCATGCACAGAGCCTACAAGTATCGCTGAGGCTGAAAGGAGACCCTTTGGAGGGTTTGAGTTTGACGAAGCTCAGGAGGGACAGCATCTCAAGAACGTAGGTGAGTACATCAGAGTCAGATCAAGCTCGTAGCAGGGATAAAGGCCAAGGCTTTTGATAACTTGAAATCTTCCAAGGAGAAGGAAGAAAAAAATTAAATCTCAGGGGGGAGCATAGTTATCGTTGATTTAGGCATGGGAGAAGATCTGGACCGTTGGAATTTCATGTCCAGGGAGCAGCAGAGAAGCGCACACAGGAGGAACAGATTTGGGCCATCAGATCTAGGCACAGATAAATGATAGCCATCGGATCCAGGGAAGATGGATGAGGTTTAACCCTCGTATGCAAAGGAGAGGACCTGGTGAAAGTCCTAAAAGGATTATTTTGGCATCTCGGATTTCAGGAGACACAAAGGGAAAGAATCGAAGCTCTTGACCCATGAAATCCTCAGGGAATCAGGATTGTTTGTTGGGAGGACACATGGCAGAAATCTGGAAGCCCATCATGATTTTGAACATCGGGAGTCTGAGAGGAAACGGTCATGAGACAGGAAGTCCTGACTCATGAAATCCCAAAGAGATCATGGCCATCCATCTTTGGAGGACACGTGGCATGATCATGGGAACTCGAAGGACTAGGGATCAGGATCATCTCGTGGATTCAGTTATCGTGAGCTGGAAGGCGAGGGAATTTTCTCTACAAAGTCCTGAGTCATGAGATCGTGATTCAATCTAAGCCATTGATCAAGGAGGAAGGAGAGTCGTGAGATCTGGCATCTTGATTCATCGTGTATCGAAGGTTCAAGGTTTGGAGGAACTTCCTTTCGACTGTGGAAGTCGTGAAGAACCAAGCACCGAGGCTCGCATGAACGTGTGGCATGTATGATAGGTGGGTCACATGGTCGACAGGTGGCGTAATATCATATGCCAAGGGAAGGTGGAAGCAGGTGACATGTGGCATACACGCGTCACTATGGAAAGAGAGAACCCATAACAGACCGTTCATGTCTCAAGGTTTCACAAAAGAGGAGCACGAAGGTTCAACTCTTCAACTCGCGAAGTTGCAAGTTGCGAGTTGCAAGTAGGGTCAAAGGAGTCAACCCATTGTTGAATTATCACGTCTCATGGATTTGCGGAAGAGGAGCACAAAGGCTCAACAGCTGAACTTGAAAAGTTGCGAGCAGTGAGCAGTGCTAGTGGTTAGCCCTAGCCTACGGTTGTATATAGAGGGTGCCAAGGAGAAGGGCCATACCCATATTGCAATCTCAGGTATCGGAGGTTTGAAGAAGGAGGATTTGAGGGCTTCAACCCATGAGTTCATGAGTTTGAGAAAGGCACTTGTGTTAAGGCGTTGCTCGGAGCGTTGTGGTCACTCGGAGAAAGGGGAATCTCATGCCTAGTGCTCATTCGCACAGGTGGAGTTTCTTAATGACCTGTGGATCAAGTTTGTTGGGTCTCAAGGAAGGCCGAGAGGACCATTTTGGTTCTGTGGATCCGATAGGAAGAATGATCCTATAGCAGATCTTGCCCCAACGTTTGGGGGTCTTCATCACTAGGTTGTGATGTCTCTGCAGGTTGCTCTACAGTTAGGGTGAGATGATGTCAAAAGTCTAACAAAAGGGGGATCTTCTAGAAGGTGAGGTGGGATCTGTATGGTTGGGATCTTACTCATTTCTCTAATTTGGTGAGATCAGCCTAATATCTTCAACCATCTCTCTCTCTCTCTCTCTCTCTCTCTCTCTCTCTCTCTCTCTCTCTCTTATATAAAGAAGGATTTCTCATGGAAAAGGATAAGGTTAATGAAGGCGGAATAAGGCTAATATTGTATGGAGAGTTTTTCATTGGATCATTCTTGAGAGCCTCATTTCAGTTCATCAAGTCATTGTGGATCTTATTCATTCAATATTGGAGCAAGTGTGTGTGTTGGAGAAAAGGGCCATTGAGAGGGGACCTTGCAACATCAAGGATTTGATTGTAATCTCCACTTTCACTTTAATATAATACAGTGATATGTTTCTTTCCCATAAAACTTGTCTTGTTTTATCGTATGATTCCTTGATCACATGCATAAGTTCTTGTTGAGTATATTGGATTGCTTTCACTTTTGTTGGATTGTGTTCCCTTGCAGATTTAATATCACAAGAGCATTGGAGTGGATCTAGGATGATAATGACAAGAGGAAATGAAATTTAAATGGTATTTTTCATATCTCTTGTTATCTAGTAAACTCAATAGTTAGAACGTAGGGAAAGCGTCATATTCAGTCTTGTTTTGTTCTAGATCTAGGTGGATCTAGGTTGATCTAGGGAGATTTGCTTATGTCCGCATTTACCAATAACTCCCATAGAAAAAGTGGCAACCATTATGTGTGGGATATTTCACCAAGGTGTAAGTGCGTTAAGCAGGTCGTCAACGTAAATTTTCCACCTACTTATCCCATCCCCTTCTTGTCTTGGTTTCGCGACGTTGGATTTCATCACCAACTAGTGAATTAGAAATAAGAAGGTTTGTTTGCTTGGTTTGATTCCTAGATTTTATTAATGAGTTTTGTTTGTTTTCTCTAGTTTTCCATAGATTTTATTCATTCTTTACTTGGTTCATCCAACATCCACCTTCTTCGTTCACATAGGATGCAAGGAATACCCCCGAAAGATCTGGAAGGTTACTGCCCTTTTCTTCCTAACTCACCAAAAGGCTCTCATGAGGGAGTTGTCAACAACAAAGTAGCTTATGAAGTTGGAAGCACACACTTTTTAGAAGGATTTTGAATTGTTTCAAATTCCTTGGAAGCATTCCAACTTCCCCCAAACTCGGATTTGAGTGTTCTATGAAATCCATGTATGCTTCGAATGAACTCCTCGGGAGAAATTGTTGTTGTTGATGATACTGAAGTACCTACTAGATCTAACGTGGGTTTTGGAGTAGAGGATCCACTTTTTCATAGTGAATCATTAGGACTTCGTCTCACACTATCAGAGATTATAATCCTAGTTATGTCCCTTTGACAATACGTGATCTATATGGTAACCTAGGAGCGATTCTTGATCCACCTATGGCATTGCAAGTGCATGAGACATATGTTACCTATACGGTACCTTTAGACCATTTCACTAGTACGACCAGTAGTGTCACCACCATTTTGGAACAATTGCTGGTTAGTTCTCACTCGATTCTTCCTCTCTAGATGGCCCATTATATTATGGTCCCACGGCCTACCATGGTTTCTACTAGGAATGTGGTTATTATTCAAGATCCTATTGGAACACAACCTCCACATAAACCAAATCCATCACTTCCCCCTAGGTATAGAGTTTTGAATACTTTTGTTTCTATCCCTACCCAGGTTTCATCTGGAATTTCTGGGATTTTTGTTCCTCCTGGGTAAAATTTTGTGAGTCAGTTTGTTCCTACACCCGCCCAGATTCTCTTCGGAGGGCCTTATGTTCCTCCTCCACCTCTGTTAGGAGGACCTCATCATCCTGGCCCTAGTGGCTCCAATCAAGTTGGAGGCACCAATATTTCTATCACTTGTAGTTTCCAGATTCCTGTTGGAGGTCAACCTCAAGCTAGGGGAAAACCTCAATTTGGGGAACGTCTTTGAGGATCACAAAAGTAATCTTTTCTCTATTCAAAAAGTTATGGACAGAGAAATACCCTTCTAGTAGATTCCTAGGAATATCTACATCTATCTGACCTTCAAATATAGGAATATCGAAGTTTATTTGTACCTTGAAGGGGGTGGTGCCTCCGCTCAAAGAAGATGTGTGGATTGTTGGTAGTCGCCGAAGGATTTGTGCGAAAATATCCATCATCTCGTTCCTTTGTTATGTGAGGGCTTCCTCAATCAACAGTTTGAAAGGATCTCCTATCCCGTCATCTTTATTTTCTTCTTCCATGAGAGGTCACTTGAGTGTGTGAGAGATTTGGTCCTCAAGAGAAACAAGCTCGAGACCCAAATCTTTGTACTCCGACCTCGTTGAGGACATGCATTAAGATGACAAGGATAAGACCACTCTGATACCACTGATATAGATTTTATGAGCAGAACAAAATGACTACACATTATTACCATATGCTTAACACAGAATAACAGAGATACAGTAAAACTGGTTTTCTATTCAATAAGGAAATAAGCTGAAATTGTAAAATGCAGTGGAAAACAAGCTTGTTGGAATGGTGGCGGCTTATCTCTAAGAAGAGATGTGATGGCTGCACTCATTCACAAGAAGATGATTACAATGAGGCTCTCAAGGCCTTTTTACAATAAACAGGAGTTTCAAAATCCCTAAACATCCAAAAACCTAACCCTGGGAGATGAAGAGCCAAAAGTCATGTGGGCCCCGTTTGGGTAAGTCAGTACATCAACTTCCCGAGGTCGTAACTTTTGCATACAATATCCGTTTTATGTGTATGATAGCCCATTAGAAAGATCTATCCAAGGAATACAACAATTGCACAAAATTTCATATTGAAATTTTGCAACAACATACCCCAAAAAATGTCGTTTAGGGCCTCAAAACGACTCCAAAAGTTCAGGATCCAAAAAATTGTTAAAAATAGTAAATTATCAAAATTGCTAGAAAGTTGTTTTGAGCTAGCTAGAAAATGTGGGTGGCCACCAATATCCATCTGGATCAATCCTCCATCCTTATGAAGCAATGGTCTTCATTGCATTGAGTTCCCCCATCAAATGAGGAAATTTCTACTGAATTTGGCCCCGAGTGATCGGCTTGCCTTGGTGCAGGAGCTGCCCTGCTTTGACGACTCGATAAAGCTGGATCCTTTGTTGTCAAGTGCCCTTGATCTGTGTGTCCACAATATTATCACTAGATGCCTGTTGTATGCATTTGGGGTTGATCTCTATTGGTGTTAGTTGTTCTTCTACGTCTGAGGTGTCCAATAATGGTGGAAAATAAGGCCAAAGGAGGTCCACATTGAACACTCAGTGCAAGCAAAGGAAAGGAGGAATGTTGAGCACAAAATCATTATCCCACGTAGCCTTGGAGATGGTGTACAGCCCATATCAGAGTGGGCGAAGCTTCTGATGGGATCCTGTAAGGCGTTCTTTCTGCAAGTGCAACCAAACTTTGTCGCCCACCTGAAACTTATGTGGAACCCAATGTTGATCATGGCACTGCTTGTACTTGACATTAGATTTTTGTAGGATATCCTGAACTTGTTGGTGGATGTGTTGGATCCTCTCAATGAATTAGGTAGCTTTGTCAGCCTCAGTTGGAGCAGGAGAGGAGTCAGTCGAGGTGACCGCAAGGGGAAGCGCAACATCTATGGGACCCAATGGTTGGAATCCCAACCCCACCTGAAAGGGGTTGTGGTCGGTTGAGCTATGTAGGGCTCGGTTGTAGCTATGTTGGACATAGGGAAGACTCTCATCCCATGAGAAAGGGTTCTTGGAATTATACATGTGCAGGATATGCACGATCATTCAATTTATGACCTCGGTTTGGCCATCTGTCTGGGGGTGGAAGGTCATGGATTTGGTGAGCTTGGTGTCCAGCAGTGACCATAGGCTTGACCAAAATGTGATGATAAATCGACTGTCCTGATCTGAGACAATGGTTTGTGGGATTCCAAAATGTATCCAGACTCGTTCAAAGAAGATCTTTGCATTGGCTTCTGTTGTGATGCTCTTCTTGCAAGAAACCAGAATCGCCATCTTAGAAAAGCAATCGATAACCACAAAAACACAGTCATTTCCCCACTTGGTGGATGGGAGGCCCAACATGTAGTCCATTGATATGGATTCCCATGGTCTGTCAGGAGTATGAAGAGGGGTGTACAGACCTTGTTTCTTAGTGGTTGGTTTGGCAATAGTGCAATCAGTGCAAGACCTGATATACTTGTTGACCTCCTGTCGAAGTTTCAGCCAATAGAAATGTTTTTGTAGCATTTCCACTATCTTTTCTATGCCGAAGTGTCCTGCCACCTGACTGTAGTGGGCTTCCCAGATCATCTTCGCTCGCTCACTTGAGGGAACACATATATGGCCCAGATGACACAATAACCCATCCTGAAGATGGAAATTATCGACAATTGCCTTTACACCCAACATTTGGTAGGTAGTGATGAATTCTGGGTCTATCTCATAGAGTTGGGTCCATCTAGAGGTCTCATGGCCACAGGAGGCTAGCACTATGGTGAGTGTCGTGACTGGTGGTCTGCTGAGGCAATTAGTGACACGGTTGGTGCTTCATGTTTTATACTTGATGTTGAGGTGGAATTGCTGCAAGTATGTGGACCACTTTTGATGGCGGTCATTCTGCAATTTTCCTTGTGTCTGCATGAACTGTAGTGGCTTATGATCAATGTGGATGCATGTCTCCCTCCCAAGAATGTAATGTCTCCACTAGTGGTAGGCTTTCACAATGGAGTACATTTCTTTGTCATAAGTAGGGTACTTACAGACAACATCTGATAGTGTCACACTATGATAGGCCATGGGGTGTTTGTGTTGCATGAAAATGTCACCCACAACATAGTCTGAAGCATCAGTGTTGTAGGAAAATCTGCCTGCGGACAAGTAGATCGACCTCTAGAGATTGACCTTAACCCTAGATAGAAAAATTCTTATCATGGACACTGACTTCCTTTCAAATCTATCTAAACTAATGCATGAGAAGGGAGGATGACAGAGGTACCTTTTAATCAACATTTGTCCCTGCACGCTCTGAGTTGCACTCCAATCCTTTGCTCCTCGCTGAGAGTTGTGGACAAAACAAGATACGACCACTTCCTACTCTATTGACATTAGCTTGAAAACAGATCTATCATGAAATGATAAGTTCATGTAACATCAGACACAAACTAGAAAGAAACAGGCCAAGCGTGTCATATTAATGAGAATAACAACAACAGTACTTACAATCGTAGATGCGAATGAGACAGCTTCATCAACTCCTCTTCGTCTAACCCTTGCCTGAAAGGTCCACAACCTGGATAACAGCAGCTTCATTGATCAATATCCTTTGGCTGACTGCAAGTTTCCTCCAAGATCATAAGTTTCACATATTCATTCTTCACCCCTTTCCACCATCATAGAGCCTATTTATATAGATTAGGAAGGGCTTAACCTCTTGAGATATGTTTAGAACCAGTTGGGAACCTTCTCCATGGATCAGGGATCTGTTGATGAGAAAAAGAATTCGAGCACAACTGCCTCCTAATCTCGAAAGTTCCTTTCCTTATTCTTCTCAACGGGATAACAATTGACCCATATTAGGGAGCGCTCCTCCAAAAGGGGTATCAGATCATTGTAGCACTCTTGATGTGCCTTGGAAAAGTGCCAGTGCTCTTAAGGTGAGCAGCGCTCCACCAGAAGGGCCTAAGGGGCGTTATAATGCTCCTTGAATCATAGCAGAGGAGCGCCAGCGCTTCTGCAGCTATAGTAGGGAAGCGCTCCCCCCCCAAATCAGTGTTTCAGGACCTCTTTCAGGTGTCAAGAGCTATTTGATTCCAGTGGATCAGTTCCTGACCTTCAAATCAGACATATGAGGTGTCATAAGTGCCTCCTTAGTGTCGTTATCATAGCATCATCTCTGAACATTGTTTGCGACACTAATGATCAACTTGCGACACTTGCGAAAGTTGTAGGGAAGATATGACACTTACGACGACTGATAGGGACAATGCGACACTTATCCATTTAAGCAATTTTGACGTGTAACAGAATGCCCCCCAAAGTATGAAGTCAGAAGATGCAAACTGATGACTGAAATACTTTGTAGATGCTCAAGCAAGGGTATAG
>JZKD02S2100869.1:166388-182897 GCA_000966675.3 Picea glauca | reverse complement strand
AACCCTAACATAATCTCTATCGTTAGATCTGCGACCTTATAATGAACGGTCCAGATTTACAATGAAATTACAATATACTTTTACAAGGCAATTTTTGCTTCGGGGGATGCTGCCCTCGAACACCCGTTGGGGGCTCGCTTGCCCCCAGACCCCCCAGCCGGGGGGATGGACCCCCCGGACCCCACAGAGGGGGTACCCCCCCTCTGCACTCCCCCGTGTGGGAGAGTGTACATACTTCTAGGGTGTAAATACTTCATGGGGTATAAACACGGCTAAAATCAAGGACCTCTGAATCAGGAAGATAATCAGGCTCCACAACCAACATCATCCTGTGCCACATGTCACCCTTCCAGTGGTGACACATGTCACCTTCGAATTGGTCCAATCGTACACTCAAAAATCCAAATCTACCTGACACGTGTCATCACCTAGAGCTGCCACGTGTCCTGTACGGACTGTATGGATTGGTACAGTCGGCATTAAATTTTTTGCATGTTTGGCTTGGCGAGCAGATCGCGATATCTCCTGCATACGGACTCCGTTTGAGAAAGTAAATATACTGCCAGAATCAGGAAGACGAGACGGGCATAATGGCACTATATTTGTCACATTCCGAGCACTTTGAAAATTGAGCTAAAATTTGACCCCTGGTCCAGATTTTGATCAGTGCGGCGTTGTCGGTAGGGCCAGCTTCTTGATGACCTCTACTGAGATGAGGTTCTTCTAGCTACTACTCTCAACAATTAATTGTAGTGGGGTGCCTTTTACCCACATTTGGGAATGGAAGAGGCACTCTCCTTCTTCTGTCTCATCTGGTTCACCATGTTGGAGCTTGGTGGTAGCAACGGTGGCATTGGGTTCCATGTTAATGATCTGTCTTCCCCTTTCTGGTTCTGAATCAGAGTCAGAACCTGCATATGATTTAGAGGCTTTTACTTCAGCCACCAGCATCTACTTTGAGTGACAGTCAGCAGTGTTATGCCAAGGGCTCTTATGGATGTCACACCACTTCTCGGTATCTTTCTTTGTCTTTCCGGTGTCCTTCTTTGCTTGTGGCTTGGACTAGTTGTCCTGATACTGTGCATCTTTGCTCTATCCTTTTTTCTATGGGTTGGGGCCACCCTTTCCTATCTTTTGTTGTGAGGGGTTCCCCGACCCAAATTGTCGTGTCTTTTGTTTGAGATTCTGCTCGATTTTGACAGCATATCGGTAGGCCGCGCCCAAGGATGTGATGTCTAGAAATTCCATTTCGGTCTGTATGTATCTATGCAGAGCACCAATATACTTGAGCACTAGATGTCTTTCTGGATCTTTGACACCCAACTTGGTGTGCAAGGTATGGAAAATATTTGTGAAATATGGCACTGCTTGGTCTCCTTCTTACCGCAGTGTGGTCCATTTGGTATACAAGTCGTCATAACTTCCGACAGGGTAGTATTGTTCCTTAATAGCATCCCTGAAGGATTCCTAGGTGGTCGTGACTGTAAATAATGAAGGTTCCTCTGTTTCCTTTTGCTCACAGAAAGTTTCCCACCAATATTTGACATGGGGAACGGATTTGAGGAGTGCAAAAGTAATCTTTTCTCTATTCGAAAAGTTATGGACAGAGAAATACCCTTCTAGTAGATTCAACCACTTGTCTACAGCATCTGTGTCTATCTGACCTTCAAATATAGGAATATTGAAGTTTATTTGTACCTTGAAGGGGGCGGTGCCTCCGCTCGAAGAAGATGCATCGCTTGTTGGTAGTCACCAAAGGATTTGCGTGAAATTATCCATCATCTCATTCCTCTGTTGTGTGAGGGCTTCCTCAATCAACAATTTGAAAGGATCTCCTATCTCATCATCTTTCTTTTCTCCTTCCATGAGAGGTCGCTTGGGTGTGCAAGAGATTTTTTCCTCAAGAGAAACAAAATCGAGACCCAAATCTTTGTACTCCGACCTCGTTGGGGACATGCATTAAGACAACAAGGAGAAGACCGCTCTGATACCACTAATCTAGATTTTATGAGAAAAATGAAATGACTATATATTATTACCAAATGCTTAACATAGAATAACAGAGATACAGTAAAATTGGTTTTCTATTCAATAAGGAAATAAGTTGAAACTGTAAAATGCAGTGGAAAACAAGCTTGCTGGAATGGTGGCGGCTTATCTCTGAGAAGAGATGTGACGGCTATGCTCATTCACAAGAAGATGATTACAATGAGAGTCTCAAGTCCTTTTTACAATAAACAGGAGTTCCAAAAACCCTAAACATCAAAAAACCTAACCCTAGGAGATGAAGCGCCAAAAGTCATGTGGGCCCCGTTTGGGTAAGTCGGTACATCAACTCCCGGGGTCGTAACTTTTGCATACAATCTCTGTTTTAGGCGTATGATAGCCCATTGGAAAGATCTATCTGAGGATTACAATAGTTGCACAAAATTTCATGATGAAATTTTTCAACCACAACATACCCCAAAAAACGTCGTTTAGGGCCTCAAAACGACTCCAGAAGTTTAGGACCTGAAAAACTGCTAAAAATAGTAAATTATCAAAATTGCTAGAAAGTTGTTTTGAGCCAGCTGGAAAAGGTGGGTGGCCACTGATATCCAACTAGATCAGGGGGACAACCTTAGATTTGGGCACAACCTCAACTTAGGGGGCAACCCCAAGTTGGATTCCATAACCTAATTTATGGACAAAACGTGCCTATGATACACTCTCAACCTTGGAACCTTCCTCTCCAAGGAAATATACAACCGCCTGGGGGGAAACATCCTCAAGTCAATTCTTTTGTACCCCCTAACCTCGGTCAACCATATGCAGTTTCTTTGAATCCCACTTGGGGTCAAAACTTTCAATCTAATGTCCTTTTCCAAGGGAACATCCCTAATCAACCCAACCTTGTAGGCTATTTGCCTCCAAATCCTCCACAACCGAATATGTCAGGATTGCCTAATTATATGCAGACTTCTTATGTTCCTATCGGTATACCTACGGGGCTTCCCCCTCATAACTACTAGTTTCCTCAAGTGAATAGACAGTTGTCTTTTCTGCCACTTTGGATTTTTCTGATCTGTCTAGGATTTTGAATGATCCTATTTTACATTCTCCCTATTGGCCCTTCATACCAGCCAAGTTACCGTATGACATTCCTAAGTTTGACGTTCGAGCGGGAGAATATCTAAATAATCATGTTTTGACTTTTCATCTATGGTGTTCATCCAACTCCTTGATGGATGACTCCATCAGATTACGACTTTTCCAATGAACTCTCACGGGTTCGGCAGCAAAATGGTACATCGAGTTACCGCGAGGTTTCTTTAATGACTTCAACACCCTAGCCATGGCCTTTTTGACACATTACCAGTTACTAATTCGATACAAGATAGGGACCAAAATTTTGAGTTCTTTCAAACAATCCTCGTCCACCCATATTTCTGATCACATCCATGAGTGGAGGAGGAGAAGACATTTAATCAAAGTTCCCCTTCCTGATCAACTATTGGTCGAGTGTTTTACCAAATCACTCATTGGACCTATCACTCATGATGTCACCATGGGTGGTTTTTTCATGGAAGAGCAGGCAATTAGTCATGCTCAGTATCTAGATCTTGTTTATTTGCAAATGGGAACACTTTACGATTTGATCCCTGACGCTCCCCGTCCTTCCACAAACCCTACCCCAACACCTTCGGCAGCTTCTCATGTTGTTCATGATGTGATTGGAAACTTTCATGTTGAAACTTAATTTGCACATGCCGGTCACACCAATCCCAAATATAATAATTATAATGCACAAAATACTCCTACTCCTACTCCTCCCTTTGGTAAGACTACTGAGGTTAATTTTGTTCAGTCCACGCCTGCCGAGAAAAATCAAAATAAAAATAAAGGGAAGGGTAAGAGTAAGTAGGACAAGAATAATAACCCACAATCTGATAAAACCAAAATGCAAACCGTTGATGAGAAAGATAAACATAAACCTCATTACCCCTTCCTTATTTGTGGTGATGATCATTACACGAAAGATTGTCCAAGACACGTTGAGGTTACTAAGCTCCTCCAAGGGACCGGGAAACCTTCTACACCTATCATTTTGTCACAACATTTCCCTTCTCAGTAGCAATCCCAACTGGTCATTCATGACCAAGCTTCTCCTTTTACCTCATCCTATGTCCTTATGTGTACTGGTGACTCTAAAAAGAATGAAGTTGCAGTCATAACTCGAGCCAAATATTACTCTCCATCAAAAGAGAAAGTTGATGATATATCACCTTCGTTGGTTCAACCTTATCCCACAACTTCACCTCTAAACAATCCTCTTCATCTCAAAATATCAGGTCTCTATACATTTCTTATCCCTCCTCCCAAGGGCTTTGTTCGAAAGTCTGTGTTCAATCCTCACACACGTGCTGCCCAAAACTACAGTATTGTAGAAGATATTGTGCAAGAACCCTCTGTGATGTCAGCTCTCGAATTCCTTCAAAGTTGTCCCGCTCAATGGAAAGCATTGTTAAAGGATATTGGTGGAATTGATCCCACGGATACTAATTTAATAATATTTGACTTGGAAGATCACATTCCAAGGCTCCCTCCTCAGTTAGTGTTTCATATCCAAGTTGTTGTTTTAAACAATAATATCTATAGAATTGTTATTCATGAAGGAGCCTCGACTTGCATTATGTCCATTACTTGTTGGAAAGATATTGGCTCTCCTACCTTCACCAAATCACACAATACATGTAAGGCCTTCAATGGTACAGGTTTTAAAACCTATGGTGTTCTTCCTTCGTTGTCTATTACGTTGGAAGGTAAATCGGTCAATTTCGAGGTTGAGGTATTCGATGCACCCCTTGTTTATAACCTTTTACTTGGTCGTAGCTAGAGTGATTCCATGCGCGTAGTTGTGTCTACCATTTTCTATGTGTTGTGTTTCCCGCACCAAGGAAAGGTCATTATTGTTGACCAATTGGCCTTATTTAATTCTAATTCTCGTACTAGAAACGTTCCTTTTATCTCGAAGACACCTCCTAGTTATGAGAATGTTAGAGTGGGTCTTTTGAAAGATTCAACTTCGATGGGTATTTTTCCAATCCCACCACCTGATATTCCCCCTCCTTTTTTTCCTCTATTAACATGATATCCACCACTGTTCTTGAAACCCCTAAGTCATATGACCCATGGGTAGTACCTAGCTCTGGCGATTACCTTATTTATGGGGACAAGATTCCTTTAAGTCTGGTCGAATCCACTTATCAAGATATTCAATAGGAAACCCCCGCTCCCCCCTCTCTCTGTGATTCATCTCTTGATCCGTTCCACGTGATCTTTCTTATTGATGAGATGGTCATGTTAGTCATGTCTATGGAATATACTCCATGGGACGATGGACATCATCTATCCATTCTCTTCCTAGAATGTGACACCATAGATATCTACCAACGGATTTCGACTCCATCGACCATTGTGGTTATTTCCTCCATTCCCAAGTCAACACACGATGTTTTGTATGAAGGGAACTTTAGTAAAATTTCACCTACCATCCCTCTCGACATATCAATTAAGCTCGGAGTCGTGGAGAATGTTCATAATGGGGCCTCCTATTCTACAAATGAGGTCCACACATATAAATCCATTTTCCAAGAATTCTACGACGTTTTCACCTAGAGTTATGAAGAAATGCCAAGTATTGATCCTGATATCGTTGTACACAAGATTAAGAAATATCTGAACACTAAACCCGTTCGACAGATACTGTGCCCGGTGCATCCACGCAAAGTTGCTTCTATCAAGATTGAATTTGAAAAACTTCTTAAAATTGGCTTTATCTATCCTGTGGCTTTGACTGATTGGGTATCCAATCTAGTTATGGTTAATAAGAAACAAGGTACCATCTGCGTTTGTGTAGATTATAGGTACATAAATAAGGCTTGTCCTAAGGACAATTAACCAACCCCTTTCGTTGACCAGATCATTGAAAATCGTGTCGGGAGTGAAATATTCTCTTTAATGGATAGTTTCTCCGAGTATAATCAAATTAATATTTTACCTGTGGACCAACACAAGACTGCTTTCATTTTCCCTTGGGGAAACTTTATCTATCAGAAATTACCCTTTGGTCTCAAGAATGTTGGCACGACTTTTCAATGTGCTATGTCTTATGATTTCCATGATATTAAGCACACTATGCAACCCTATCTTGACAATCTACTGGCGCATTCCACGCATCGCCAAGATCACTCGGCACATTTAAGGGCCATTTTCGTATGTTGTCATTATTATCGTATACATTTGAACCCACCCAAATTTGTTTTTTGTGTGGAGTCCAGCCAAATTCTTGGTTTCATCGTGTCGATACACAGGATTTTAGTAGACCCCTTGAAGTTTGAGGCTATTCTTAATATACCTTCTCCTTCCACACTACGCCAGCTCCAAAGTTTGTAAGGGTAGGCAAACGTTTTACATTGTTTCATTCCCAATTACATTGAACTGACCAAAGGATTCACTCAGCTACTCAAGAAAGGTTATGAGTTTGTATGGGATGATACTGCAACCAAAGCCTTTGAATCTTTGAAACAATATTTAACCCATACACCATTATTGTTTCCCCCTAACTATAGCCAAGATTAATTCCTCTACTTATTCAGACTCTACCATTGCTATGGTCTTAGTCCAAGAGGATCATTCACATGACCAACATGTGATATACTATTTGAGTCAGAATCTTACAACTACCGAATCCAAATACCTGCATGTGGATAAACTGGCCTTGGAAGTTGTTCAAACTGTACAATGTTTCCCTCATCATATCTTACATATCCTTACTCGACAATTGATCGGGGAAAAGTACTCCAAATGGATAGTGATTTTTCGGGAGTTTGACTTGGAATTTGAACGCACTAAGTCAAAGAAATCCTTGGTTTTTTTCGAAATGATATGTGACCTTCCCTCTACTAAGATAGAAAATGTGGCAGAGGATTCCCTGCTTCACGGATCCCTTTTTTTGATCTGTTCTGATGAAATATGGTATGGAGATATTATTATCTATCTCCAAACTTAAAATTTTCAGCCCGATCTATCTAGTACAGATCATTGTCGTATACGATATCAAGCCCACCAATACAGTATTCTTGGTGATACCCTTTACCGCTGCAATGTTGGTTCCATTTTTCGATGATGTCTCACCTAAAATGAAGCTGAGAAAGAATTGAATGACTGTCACTCTGGAGCATGTGGTGGTCATATGTCTGGGTATGCCACTGCCCAAAAGATCTTATGAGCGGGTTATTTTTTTCCTTCTTTGTTTAAGGACTGCATTACTTCTGTTCATAAATTCCATGCTTGCCAAAATTACAATAAAAATATAGGATCTCATCCTACTCTGTTACATCCTGTAGTCTCTATTGGTCCATTCGCTAAATGGGGCATTGATTTCATGACATGTAACCCTCACTTGGCCGGGGGGCATGGATACATCATTGTAGTTGTGGATTATTTCACTAAATGCGCTGAGGTGATGCCTACATTTGATAACACCGTGAAGACTACAACCTTATTCATATTCAATCATATCATTACTATGTTTGGTATCCCTCAAGCCATCATAACTGATCACAGTAGCATTTTCATAATTTCATGATGTCTGAACTTACTGAAAAGTTGGGTCTTCTCCATGAAAACTCAACCCCCTATTATCCACAAGCCAATGGCTAGGTTGAAGCAATAAACAAAGTTCTCATTACTATGCTTCGACAGATGATAGGAATTCATAAGACAAACTGGCACACGATGTTGTTCTCATCATTATGGGCCTATCAAACATCCATCAAGTCTGCCACAGGATTATCACCTTTCCAAATAGTTTATAGTATCGAAGCCATCTTGTCGATTGAATGTGAAATACCATCTTTGAAACTGGTCGTTGAAATTCTCCCCAACACCTCTGTCGAAGAAGAGCATATTTTGTATTTGATGCAACTAGACGAAACTAGTCACGATGTCGTGTTAGTTGTTGAAACTCAGAAGAAACGTGCTAAAGCCCAATATGAAAAACATGTCAAGCCACGTGTTTTTTCTTAAGGTGATCTAGTTATTCTTTATGAACAAGATCATGATTTGCTAGGGGCCGGTAAATTCGAGGCTATATGGAGAGGTCCTTACATTGTCAAATGTGTGTTGGAGAAGGGATATTATGATTTGGTTCATTACAATGGAATCCCTTTGAGTGAACCCAGAAATGGATTTACTTAAAGAAGTACTATGATTAAGTCATTTTTTCATGAGTGCTTTTATTTTAATGTATCATACTCTTGTGTGATTTTTTCATTGTTTGGCTTCGACCTTCAACTGCTTACCTTGCATTGTGCTTGGTTTCCAAATGTTGGTGCCTTCACTACCCTACATTGGCTTCACTGATGGTGCTAGTCATAGCACTCATAACTTAGCGTCTGCTACTTGGGTAATCTATGCACCTATATATGAATTGATTAGTCTACACAGTGTTTTCCTTGGTCATGCAACTAACAATATTACGGGCTCCAGTGCCCTCATCGAATTATTGACTGACATTGTGTCACTTGGAATCTGTCATCTTATTGTACGACTTAATTCGTAGTTAGTAGTCCTGCAATTGAGTAATGTTTACTCCATTCGAAGTCCTATGTTGATAAGGGTATATTTACGAATTCGCCTCTTGGAATGTCATTTTGATTACATTGAATATCAACACATTCCTAGATGTCTAAATACATTAACATATGCTTTGGATAATTATGTATTAGACAGACATTTGAGACATTTATAAAAATCCAATCATGCTTTGTATATACAACAAGTAATCTGGTAGAATCCTCATATATATATAACGATAAAATTTTTACAAAAAGTGTTTTTGTCCAAAGACCAAAATATCAAGAATGTGAAGAACATGGCTTCATATACAATAGAGCATCAAGGATGTTGCTCGCTATAACATGTGACTTCCTGTGCTATTCCATGGAGCAGTCAACCAATGGAAGCAGACATGCCCACTGTATGGTGTTGATAATGCCTCGGGATATTATCAATGGAGGCATCTGGGATGTTCATCATGAGCCCCTCTAGATTATGCTCTAGAATCTCGTAGTGAGCAGCATCTACTCCTACTACATCATCTCTCTCCCCTCACCTCTGGATGGGGGATGAACCTAGAGGTTGGTAAGGTCCCACATCTGCATCATCAAAGAGCATTTGATTAGTCATCAAATAAAGAACATTAAAAATATATATATCATTAAAAATCACAAAAACATCATAAAAAAAAAAAATCCTTATTACCTATGTCCCCCCATTGGGAACCCTAAAGAAGAGATAAGTCTGGATCTCCTCAGAAGTACATTTCATCATATGCGTAGTCGTCGACCATGAGCATTTGAGTCCTCAACCAGTTAAATAAATCATTGTTGTACCTCACGATAGGACCAACTACATGTCGGGTCATAAGGTCCACCCACCTCTTCATTCTTGGATCCTGTGGAGCAGGTATACCCCACTCTACCTATAAGCGCAAAACTGAGACCCTCTCTAGGAAGAAGGACACCAAAATCAAACTGTATCCAAACTATTTCAGATCACCACTCCTGCACTTCGTCAATTGTCTTTTCATACTCTTAAGAACTCGTTCACACCAGTTGAAAAATGGGGGCTCCATACATTCCAGTGCATACTGAAAATAGCTCTGAAGATCCATATGGGGAGCTATGCTCCCTACCATGTGTGTGATAGTATATAGGATGGTTCGTAGAGGCAAGTCTTGTATGTCTCTTATAACAACTTTATCGCTATGCTTCTGAGTACCTGGCACACAATGCTCACTAACATAGTGGTTCATAGGTGCACCACCACCTCTACTACCTATGAGCATGACTCAGGACCCACGACGAGATCACCCGATCAAGAAGTAGATATACTCAATATCTATCGTAAGAATGTGAGCACCCACATGTGAACTAGGTACTCGAGTAATCTCAGTTGGGCCCTCATACCCTAGATTTTGAATAATTTTAACAATCTACACTACCAGAGGGCCATTACCATTCCTGGGTCATTCCTGGAAAAGTAGTCTTCCTCCTCGTTCTCTCTCTCTCACCATTCCAACATTTTTACCGTGGAAAACCTGCAATGGAACATCAAAGAGAGGTTAGCATCTCTATATTCTTCCCTGGAGAGTTTTTATTGGCATACATCTTAAAAAACTTTTTGAATTGCGCACGTCACAAGCTAGGGCATATGTACAGTGTGGAGTCATCGCAAGTGAGCTATAAGGCCACCTACGATGACCCTAGGACATTGTAGGGCCCACGATAGGGCACCTGCAACGACCTACGCACATGGGTACCCTCCAAAACTTAACTAAAAAGATTAATTTTAACCAATGAAAAATAAATTTTGATCCATGGAAAGTTGAAAGAGATGAAAATTACCTGTTCTGTGGAGACCATTCGCCAAATAATCAGTCGTTCCCTCCATAATCCGCAGTGGAAAATCGAGGTAAATAGGGGGTTTTAGAGCAAAGTTTGGGTGAAATGACAAATGGAATAGTGAAATGAAGTTTTTACCCATATTTATTGACTTTTCAATTTTTTCATTTGTATTTTTTATTATTTTATATATTTTACCTAAACCCTAAATCCCTAATGACTTTGTAAGTGTTGATTTTTCACAAATGAAAAATTTAGGAGTGAAACATTGGAACAAGGATGCACTTTTTGGTCTATTTTTATACATTTGTTGCATGTATAGATCCTTTTAGAGTTTTTTGGGAATAACTCTGAACTTAGTTTTTGTTCTTTCTCATGCTCGTAAATCAATGAGAATGTAACCGAGTATACTTTTATCACTTTTTTGGACTCGTAAAGGTTATATGAAAAAGGAACCCCCTGGAGTTCCCTTTAAGTTCTTTTCAGACTCTCTAAACATGAAAATATTGCCGAGAAACCTTGTTCTTTTCACGCTCATAAAAGAATATGAAGAAAACATTTGATGAGCGATAGCTTATCAATTTTTCGGTCTCGTCAGATTAACTTACGAAAAAGGAACTGGTGGGGTCCTCTTTAAGTTTTTTTCAGACTCTCTAAAATTGAAAAAACCCCAAGTTTTCTCTCTTTGGACTCGTTAAACAAACATCGAAATACCCATATGGGACTGAACCACTCCTTCTTAGGGTTCGTTAAACATACTCTGAGGGACTCATCTGAAGGATGATCTTACATCAACAATCATATGTTATCCTCCTCAGGCTTGCATAAAAATAAAGAGGTACTCGTCAGAAATGGTGGGGGAAAATTTGCGAAAGAAATGTGTCTTTGTATCCGTGTTAGTGGCAATAATAATCGCTCTTGAACATGACACCCCCCTTCATCGTTAATGTATCCGGGTTGGGAAATCCATTTGTCTCTCGTTTGAACATCCACATGTCCATATGTTGGGTCCTCCTTGAGTCAATGCTGTCAATACTATTTCCATGTCGTTCATATGTTCAAGAGAAATCCATCCTTAATAAGCCTCCTATTCAGTTGTCCATCTGCAGTTATAAATCTTCTACAATGTCAGCCTTCCCTATGTCATTTTCGAATCACTTCACACTCTGATCTACTTCAAATTTGTTACTTATTTCATGTCATTGATGAGGGATACATTAATTCCCTCTTGTGATGAGTCTTTTCCTGTCGACTTCAACTCATTATCCAGGAACAAGACTTAGAAATCATTGAGTACCTTAGAGCATGCATGCCTCGATGCCAGGTTTCTTTGCTTTCAATAGTGGGTTCACATCATTGACCTCTGATTGGAATATTCCATGGAGTGTTCGACTTAAACTCATTTATTCACATTCATTGGATTGTACTAGGGTACCTTGGGAGTCATTGACATCAATGGTTATTTCCATCGCACTTGTTAATGGTCCTCATCATTGAATGGTAATCAAGTGGTTTCTACCATGTTTGACTTCAACACCTATAATCGCATGGTTAGATTCATACTTAGGGACGATGGAAATGAATACCCTGAGCCATACCATTCTGGTCCAGGTTGCGACGTAGTATTCATGATTTGTATTGACACATAGATCCACTTTGTATGTCTCGTGGCTATGTCTGAATTTGAGTCATTTTATAGCATAGATCCACAGTTTATTCTTGGTGGCTATGCCGATTCACACGGACATGATCCACAATGTATATTTAGTGGCCATGACTCACTTGACATTTTGTAATATGATTATGAGAATGCCTACCTTAGACAATGGTATATTATTATGTTGATGCTTGAATGTTTGCAAGTTCCCGATCGATGTACTCCTTGTTTCTGACACACACATTATACAAAGTATTTCGGTTGTCACAAGTTCCAGCCTCATACTTTGAGGGGAATTTTGTTACACATTATTTTTTTCACCCTAGTGATCCATTGACAACATGTGTTCATGTTCCCAAAAAGAGCCTTTCTTCATGAGGACATTGATTGACTTTCTCTTCTCAAAAACCCTATTAAGGAAGGTTGTCACAAGATGCACTATACATAGGGTGCCACGATGCCTGATCGTCACCCCCTACCATAAATATGGGTTGCAACATATCTATAGGATTCTCTATAGTTAGGGTTCAATGATGTCAAAAGACTAAGAAAAGGGGGATCTTATAAAAGGTGAGGTGGAATATGTATGGTTGGGATCTTACTCGCTTCTCTAATTTGGTGGGATCATCCTAATATCTTCAACCATCTCTCTCACTCTTATATAAAGGATGATTTCTCATGGAAAATTCTAAGTTTGATGAAGGTGGAATAAGGCTAATATTGTATGGAGATTTATGCATTGGATCATTCTTGAGAGCCTCATTTCAGTTCATCAATTCATTATGGATCTTCTTCATTCAATATTGGAGAAAGTGTGTTTGTTGGAGAAAAGGGTCATCAAGAGGGGACCTTGCAACATCAAGGCTTTGGTTGTAATCTCCATTTTCACTTTAATATAATACAGTGATATGTTTCTTTCCCATAAAACTTGTCTTGTTTTATTGTATGATTCCTTGATCACATGCATAAGTTCTTGTTCAGTATATTGGATTGATTTCACTTTGGTTGGCTTGTGTTCCCTTGCAGATTCAATATCACAGGAGCACTAGAGTGTAGCTAGGATGGCAATGACAAGAGGAAGCAACATTTAAACGGTATGTTGCATATCTCTTGTTATCTAGTAAACTCAATAGTTAGAGCTTAGGGAAAGCGTCATATTCTATTACGTTTTGTTCTAGATCTAGGTGGATCTAGGGAGATCTGTTTATGTATACATTTACTGATAAATCCCATAAAAAGTCTGGATCTAAGGGAAATCCCACAACTGATAGATTCATATCCTCAACTTATTCCAAAAATAGCTAAGGTGGTTGAGCCTCTCAAAGCCTATATAAGGAGGCATTCTCATGGTGAAAGGGGGAGAATATCAATGAAAAGTATTGTCATTATGATCGTGGATATTTCGAGCAAGGGGTTGGAAAAGGAGGACTTGGTGAGGTTGTTGCATCTGCATCTACAGATTGTAAGCACCTTGTTATGTTCTCATTAATATATATGCTTGGTCTGTTTCCTTCAAGTTTGTGTATGTTTGCATGGGCTTGTCTCTTCTTGATAAATCTAGTTTAAAGCAATATTGGTAGAATAGGAAGCATGCATTGTCCTTGTTGTCTATTGAATTGCATAACTCATTAAAGGGGCTTGAATATCAAGTTCAACCTGGACTGAGCAAGGAAAAACTTCATAAAAAGGTACATCATGTTTTCTTCCTCTTTTCCTTTGACTAGTCTAGCTACATTTAAAGGAATGTCAGTGTTCAATGTTAGCATTTTTTGGTCTTGGTCATAGGGGTCTAAGATCCAAGAGGACATTCACCTATCCGCAGGGGAATTTTCCTACAACAAAAATACAGTCTAAAGTAGGTTGAAATGGTTACCTTGGGGTTTTCTTGATATAGCCCAAGGAAAATACCAAGTGATAACACTTTGTGTCTCTTGTGTCCTGTTGTGTTCTCTTCTTCTTTCCTCTCCCCTCAAGAATATGGTGGCTTCCTGCAGATGCCACTTGCAATCTATGTTTCTCATTCCTAAGAGGCATATCTGTAGGGTCCTATTGTCAGGTCATTTAATTGGCCCTTGCCTTCTTCAAGGGTCAACTGCCAACATTCACTAATTGTTCCAGCCACCCCTGCGACTCCTTTTATTGGTCACGTGGCTCTACACGAGTATAGTACACTAAAGGTGTGAGGCTATTCTTAAAAATACTAAGTAAGCTTGTTAGATGAGCTTTCTATTTTTTTCACAAATGCACTTCAGCTTCCTTTACACTCAATTGTTCAATCAACCCATGCTTCGTCAACCTCCTCTAGTGTATCATGGCCAGTACTTTCAATTTTATTCCTCCTCAGTTAATGGTTTGGATTTTATATTAAATTAAACAAATTCACATGTTTCATAACACAAATCATGTAAACTTAACAAAATTATAGTCTCATAGAAAATGGGGTGTTACATTCCCTCCCCCTTAAAGAAACATTGTCCTCGGTGTTTAAAACACCATGTATATACAATTATACAGTAAAACAACATGGATATGTCGGTCTCATGGAATCTTATAACTCCCATGTAGCTTCATCAGCTCCAAAGTGCTTCCATTGACCTTGACCTGCACGATGGCTCGGTTCTAGAGCATTGTTTCTTTCTTGTCCAGGATGCATTGAGTTTCAGGCTATAATTTTCCTTCTGGTTCAACCTTTATTACAGTCTAATCAATAACATGATTATAATATTGCACATATTTCATTAACAAAGACACGTGGAATGCATTATGATCTCTAACAGTAGGTGGTAAGGCAAGTTTTTATGTTATTGGTCCTATCCTTTCTAATATTTCAAACGGACCAAAATATCGAGGGGCCAACTTAGCACACATCCCCATTCTCAGGGAAATTATTTTGGGTTTCACTCAGAGGTATACATGGTCTCCCACTTTGAATTCTCTATGAGCCCTTTTTCTATCAGCATAGCTCTTTTTTATATCCTAGGAAACCTTCAGGTTTTGTCTTATCTTGACCATGGCTTGCTCCATCTCCTTCAGCAATTCTAGTTGAAGGGAAATTTTATCCATTGGATCGTCCCAACTAATCATAACTTTACACTTTATGCCATAAAAAACCTCAAAAAAGCTCATCTTGAATGATTCTTTGTAACCATTGTTATATGTGAATTCTATCTGTTAGCTCCCAAAATGAATCAGTCACTATGGTTGCATTTTGTGGTTGATAGCATGGTTATTGGTAGTTTTCTCAAATTTGGTCTTGAGTTTTTCTAGTAGCAAGACTTAGGTTTTGATTTTTGTCTTAGAAATAAGACGACCCATAAAGGTCTTCTCTTTAAAATTTCCATAAAAAAGGCTTTCAACAGCTAACGCGTGTTTTAAAGATGATGGTTAGCTGGTGAAAGCGGTGATTTTCAACAGCTAAAGAGCATTTCTCACGGGTCGTTAGATGGTGAAAGCGGCGATTTTCAAAATACAAGGAGCACTTCCAACGGGCCATTAGGTGGTGAAAGAGGGAATCACGTGTGTTCTCTCCACGTTTTAAAAATCAAATGATGACATGCTCAACCCATGGTATGCAATCATTATGATGCGCTGGTGAAAGTGGATAATGATGGAGATTCGGTTTTGCACGTCTAAATCGGATTGCAAAGTGGATCTCGTTCAGAAATGCATGGTTCATGATCATGGCGTTGGAAATGGAAAATTTGAATCCATCATTACAGGTGAGGGAGCGGTACTACATGGCCGCATCATTTCCCCAACACACATCACCCACAATTGTATGGTAAGTTTTCAATGTTGAAAAACAGAGCCAAGTATTTTCACCAGTGCAAGACCTCGGCCCAAATAGCATTTCGTAGTGTTTGGTGTGCAGAATCATTTGGGGTTTTGAATTGCAAATGGAAAGAAGATGCAGTGGCTCTTTGTTGAGAAAATAATTGGACAGTCTGTCCTTCCTATTAGCAATCAAAAATGCACTGGCATTTTTGAAAAAATGATGCCTAATATTGCAAGGCACTTTTCAATCCCTTCCCAAGCTCCAAATGAAGATTTGAAAACACCATTGGAAAGCTTAAGATTTCTATATGTCGATCGACTATTCAGGCATGAAAAATGGATTTTCTATGACCGAGATATTTGATTTTGAAACATCTGCTCTTTTCACCAGCTAATTCACCGAAAATTTTGCTAGTTAGCTGGTGAAAGCTCTGCCTTTCACCAGCTTAGGAGTGGATTTGTCGGTAAATAAGCTGGTGAAATCCTGTCACGGCCAGAATGTTATGGTTTTTGCCCAAATCGTAAATTTTTGCATGAGAATGAATTGAAACCTCTTCTAAGGCTTTATTAATGAATTATCAAATCTATCTAATCAACCACTTTTGGAAAATGAAGAGAAGAAAAGGTGTA
>JZKD02S2100869.1:110696-128106 GCA_000966675.3 Picea glauca | reverse complement strand
GGATGCCTTGACACTGTACTTTAAGCCTTAGTACAGACTCAGGAACAACACGTCCCTTGAATAATCAATAACTATTTATCATTATCATTTACTTATTATACACTATATTTAATAATCAATCATAATTATATTATTAATTATTATCTTTAGAGAATGTCTTCCCAATGTTGTCCAAACATCAACACTCCCTCTCAATGAGGGAGACATTCTGCAACATGTCACTCTTATCTTTGAAGTATACAAACTTCACCCTAGACTCATGACACTTGTCTGTTAGTCTTTGGAGACATCTCTCTCCCACCTAAACCGAGGAGAAAATCCTTCTGCGACTCTCCCTCTTTGCCAATTTATTCAAGTTCACTCTGGGTCCACACGTATTAACATATATCATCTTGAGTCTTTATCATTCCTTGTCAAATCGCTATGACTAGGACAAAGACTATACCAAGATCTTTCACCATAATCACATACCTATGAGTGAATGTCTGGTTGATTCTAACTGACACATGGAAATCACTTTAAGCACCCTGAGTCCATATTATTCCTTGTCATGATCAAGGAAGGACTATGTCTGGGCCCATTTATCACAAGTGCACCTTTGTGATAAATGTATCTTATCTCCCTTGGTCTGTAGCCCAATGTAGGAGAAGTTTTTCCTGATGTTGAAACATCAACACTCCCTCTTAGCTAGGGAGGTATCTTTCCATAGTAGTACACAACTATTGTCCAGAGACACGCAGTCTCATCCAGTGGTACAAAAACACCATAGTAGTAAAATATTTGTCACACATGGCACTCCCATGTGGACTTCTAGAGGCTACTCCCTCTAGGAACACTTAGAGTCAACTCCCCATAGTGTGAGACATCAAGGGTCAACTCCCTTGACATGTACTCATGTTCTCTCCACATGGGATGATGGGCTATAATCCCAATTTCACTTATTCCTTCTCGAATAAGTGTCCTCACATATCAACTCAACTCAATTCACAGAGGAGTACGATCTAGAGAAAGTTTGTCACACACGGCACTCGATGTGGACTTCTAGAGGCTACACCCTCTAGAAACACTAGGTTCGTCATGGGACGTATCCTCATGTGCTCTCCACAAGGGATGTTGGGTTATAAGCCCAACCGCACTTATCCCTTCTTGGATAAGTGCCCAACTTATCCCTTCTCAGATAAGTGCCCTCATAGATCAACTCAACTCAATTCATAGAGGAGTATGATCTGGAGAAGGTTTGTTACACATGGCACTCCATCTGGACTTCTAGAGGCTACACCCTCTACAAACACTAGGGTCAACTCCCATAGTGTGTGACATCAAGGATCAAATCCCTTGATATGTCCTCATGTGCTCTCCACATGGGATGTTGGCTTATAAGCCCAACCGCACTTATCCCTTCTCAGATAAGTGCCCCACTTATCCCTTCTTGGATAAGTGTCATCATAGATCAACTCAACTTAGTCACACATGAGTACGATCTGGAGAGTGTCTCGGGAAGCTGCAAACATCAACACACCCTCTCAGTGAGGGAGGCATTCTCTGCCACACCAAGTCTATCAAAAAAGTACTTGAACTTCATCTTGGTTTGGTAAGAACATCAGCAACTTGCTCATCTGTAGGAAGGTATCGTGCCAATACTTCCTTCCTCCACACCATGTCTCAGATCTAATGGTACTTGATCTCAATGATATGAGAGATATTCGATTTGTCATGAAACACTAGATTATCAGAGATCTTCACACAACTTTGGTTACCATAATGAATAACGGTGGAATCCAGCACATGTTCAGATAGATCTGCAAGGAGCTCATGAAGCCACACTGCTTCACAGACTGACGTACTTAATGCAATTTACTTTGCTTATGTTGTGTTCAATGCCACAAAAGTTCATTTCCTGCTACACCAAGAAACCATGGAATATCCAAAAGTGAAGCAACACCTGAAGGTGATCTTTCTATCCATTGTGCTCCCTGCCCAATCAGAGTCAATACATTCCTGCCATATTATATCAATACTGGAAGTATATCTCATACCATGTCGAACTATGCCTCGCAAGTATCTCAACACATGTTTCACAACAATCTAGTGTGTCTATCTCAGCTGACTTATAAACTGGCTAAGTGCACTCACTACATAGAAAATATTTGGTTTGGTGTTAACCAAATACATCAATTATTCAATCAGATGTTTGTATAGAGTCGGATCAATTTCGTTAAAATTGGAAGAATACACACTTAGTTTCTTTAGATTCGTCATCATGGGTGTAGCCACGGGCTTGAAGTTCAGTATCTCAAACTTCTTCAATATCTCAACTGTGTACTTCCCCTAACTCAGGAAGATCTCATCAGTTCTCTGCCACACTGCTAGTCCCGAGAAGTAGTGCATCATGCCAAGTTCCTTCATCTCAAACTTAGAGGTGAATGCATACTTTCATTCAACAATAAGGCTCTTTTCATTGGTGAGAAATAAATCATCAATGTAGAGGACCAAAATCAGGGACTCACCATTAACAATATTGTAGTACAGGATGGGATTGAAAACACTTTTGTTGAAGCCTAAAAATCATCAGGTGTCCACCGATCTTTTCATACCAATCTCAAGGTGGTTTCTTGATTCCATATAAGGCCATCTTCAACATGTACACATGAGACTCCTTCTTGTGTATCACGAAACCATATGGTTGTTCGATGTATACTTATTCCTTAATCTCTCCAATGAGAAAGGTTGTCTTTACATCCATCTGATGTACTCTCTAACCCATGGATGTTGCATGGGAAATAAACATCTGGATAGAAGTGTATTGAGAAATGGGAGCAAATGTATCCTCATAATCTATTCCCTCCACCTGAGAGAAACCTCTGGCAACAAATCTCGTTTTGTGCCTCTCGATGCTCCCATCAATTGTGTGTTTGATCTTGTAGATCCATTTGGAAGTCACTACAAACTTCCCCTAAGGTATCAGAAAAATATCATACACATCATTCTTAATGATGGATTGATACTCCTCCATTATGACATCTCTCCATACTGGATGACTAGTTGTCTCCTCATAACATGAAGGCTCAAAATGAATGATGTGGCTCATAGTTGTGGCATAGCATGAATATATCTAAGGTCTCTTTCTCTCTCGAAAGGTACCACGAGGAGATGCATGTCTTTCTGCCTCTTGCAGAATATGACGAGACCATGTAGGTCTCTTCTAACCTACTACAATATCTTTGGGAACATCAACTGGAGTGGGAGAAGGAAACATCTCTTCTTGTTTCTCACTATCAATATCCATGTGGGATCCTCTAGATCTTTTGAAGGCTACCTCCTCCTCAAAGGTAACATCTATGCTCATCTCAATCTATCTCTGACCAAGGATGTAGATCTAGTATGTCTTTGAAGACTCACTGTAGCCCACAAATGTACCCTTTCTACCTGAAGGGTCTAGCTTGGTCCTTTTTCTCCTTGGGTACATGAATGTATACTGGACATGCAAATATCATGAAGTGTCCAACCTCAGGATTCACTCATGAACTGTGTCCATACTAGATATTTTGTGGTTCCCTCTTGGAACACATGTTTAATAGATATCGAGTTTCCCTCATGGAACTAATGTCTCACAGCACATATCAAGGTTTCCTCATAAAACCAATGTCTTGGTTCCTTCATCTGACCATTCTCACCAATTTCAACCAGATCCTGAAAGCTATCAAATGTGTATCAAATTTCCAGCTCTAGGCAGACAGAAACAATGTTGCGGGCACCTCATCCAATCAATGTCATATATCCATCTCAAGTGTGCAACAGCTTTACATGCCTCCCACATCTTCAGTATTCGTGGGACTCTTCAGTAGATGTCATTGTTATCCTCCAAGGTTTGATTCTTCCAGCCATGTTGTCACATGGGCTAGCAACCCTACTTTGACTAATGGAACCACCTAAACCATGGTGACCTCCACTCAGATGACAAGGGAATTGTAATCGTAATGTTGATCTCGTTCTACACTGGTAGCATATTTTACACAACCCGATCTGACAGTGAGATTTCCACTTGATACATATTTTGGCGCCATATAACAATAGTGGTGATCCAACTGTAATAAATCATAGACATTCATGCTTGTTACCACTCTTTCTTCTCCATTGAATATGAACTTGCTACCTACAAACCCATGTCAACATCACAAAATTCAAGAACCCGATAGCTTCTTCCAACTCGGCATGTAGAACTAGGAGAGGCTTGCAATCTCAGCCAATAGTTGTTCTCTTGTGCTTCCATTGTTTAACCTACAAGTTGAATCTCGAGAAGTATAGATCCAAAGAAACCCCATCTCCACTTTCATTTTCTCGCATGGATTCAATGGATTTAACCACGCAGGGGTCAATATATCAGTTAAATTAGCAATCCATTCCCCAAGCTTCATATGAATATCTTATTGCCCAGAATAGTAGAGCTCAGTATGGGGTCAAAATCCATGTGAAGCGCATCGATTAGGGTTTGAAAACTAGAAATTCAGGTCCATTTCTTAGTAGATGGCTCGTACATTTCACCTCATGGATCAGTTTGATCATTGCACCCTCCGAACACGTAAATTATTCCATGAACAGTGGCGAAAACAACCCCTCACCTAGATATATCTCTGGATCATACACGTAGACATTGTTGTGCTCGAATCTACCTGTTCGACCACCGATAATGTATAGTCCCCTTGATCCATAATGGCTTCTGCATCTTGATCCAGGTGTTGTAGCTAATGCCGACCACTCTTCATCATTGAATGGGCCAACTCCAAATCTTGGTGCCACAACTTGCATTGGCATCTATGTCCCAAAGATACTGGAGAGAGTGTCTGAATCCGTTGAATCCAATGAACTGGTCATTAAACAAGAATCAACTTTCTTACAGGATCCTAGGCCCTCCTCTGAGAGAGTTAGCCCAGTCCTGCTCTGGTACCATGTTGGTTTTTCTTCATATGAGATATGATCGATATATTATTACAATGATGAGTGTTACATATATATAGAACATAAGGTGACCATCCATGAAAGGATGCATCCCTTGAATAATCAATAACTATTTATTATTATCATTTACTTATTATATACTATATTTAATAATCAATAATAATTATATTATTAATTATTATCTTTAGAGAATGTCTTCCCGATGTTGTCCAAACATCAACACCAATTTCTCAACTTTCAAGAAGGATAACTACAAAATAACCTCAAGCTTCAAGGAGATATTCACCAAGTATGGATCATGAGGAGAGTCATGAAACTCTTACTTCAGAGGATGAAACTTTCAGAAAAGATTTCTATGATATGACAGAGATAATGAAAGTTTCATTTGAAGAAAGAAATGCAAGGTTGCAAGGTTAAAGCTCAAATCCTCCAAAGGGTAATGAAGATAGTGGTGATAAAAATCTAAAAGGAAATCAAGGGAATGGTGATACTCCACCTCCTTCACCTCCATCTTCCACCTCTTCTACAATTTAACAACCACCTCCAAATTCTCCAAAAGAACATGGTAAAATTCCTCCACAAACTCTTTTGCTTAAGCTTGATATTAAGTTTGAATTGCTTATGTACAATGGAGAGGTAAATTTTGAGAAATTGGATAACTGGATTCATCAGATTGAAGTGTATTGTAGAATACAAAGAATCAAAGATGATGAAACCAAGATTCAGCTTGCTTCTCTTAGATTGGAAAGTGCATAACTCATTTGGTGGGAAGCTAAAACTCAAGAGGACATTAAGAAACATGGTAAAGTTTTATCCTCTTGGAATAATTTTACTATTGCACTTAAAAGATAATATTATCCATTAGCATGCGTGCAGAAAGCTATTATGGATTGGAAAAAATTTAGACAAGCTAAAGGGAAAAGTGTGAAAAACTACACTCGAGAATTTAGAAGAAGATCTTTGATTTTGGGTATAGATTTATCTTCTCGAGAAACTTTACTCAAATACATTAGAGGAGTGCATAGCTACTTGAGGCACACAATACTTATGTTTAAACCTACAAGTCTAGGTGAAGTTTGTGTACATGCAACTCATTTGGAAGTAAGAGGGAGGAATGAACCTCAAGAGGGAAGAAAGAATCATTTTGTTAAGGGAGACAAGGGAAAGGAAATTCAAAGGAAATGGAAGAAAGAATGCTTCAGTCAAGAAAGAGGGAGAGAAACTCTCATGTAAAAATTGTTCAAAGGATGGCCATGATGAAGGCCATTGTTGGAAACTTCATCCTGAAACAAGACCCAAAAATTTCAACCATGAGGGGAAACCAAAGACTACTGGAACTACACAACATGATTTAGGTTTTGATTTGGGAGATGAAAAACAAATTACAGCCATGGGTTTTCAAGGTAAGGATTCTATTGCAAGTACTAGTTCTTCAAGTAATAGTAGCCTCAATGAAACTCAACATGAAAAAGAAATAATAGAGCTTTTCCACATAAGGGTTATTTCAAAGCATACCAAGATAGATACGCTTTTTGATATTGGATCTCAAGCAAACCTCATATATGAAGACACTATCAAGAAATTAAAATTGGAAACTACTCCACATCCTAAACCTTACCCTCTAGGATGGATATGTGACAATGCCAAATTGCATGTGACAAGAAGGGGTAAACTTAGATTTTCCATCACTAAAAAATTTATATATGAGGTAGAGCTTGATGTTATTCCATTGGATATTTGTGGTATTGTGTTGGGAAGCCCATATTTATATGATAGGAGGGGCATCTTTCATCATCATGAGAACAAATATCATTTGTTTAAAAATGGAGTTGAGTACATTGTTAGAGCACATAAAAAGAAGTTGAATTTTTCACTTGTAAGTGTTGGACAAATGAAGAGATTAGTCAATGCTAGTAAGAATTTTATCCTCTTGATGATCAAACTCAAAGACAATGTTGAAAAGAAATCTTTCCAAGGTTGTGATGCAAAGTTGAAATATAATTTATATGAGGTTGTTAACCAATATGATGAGATGTTTCAGGAACCAAAAGGATTTCCTCCAAAAGGGGTATCCAACATGAGATACAATTGCGGAAAGATTGTCCTCTTCCAAACATTGGTATGTATAGGATGTCAGTCATGGAGAATGCTGAAATTAAAAAAAAAAATCCAAGATTTGCTTGACAAAGGGGTCATCATGCCAAGCACATCACCATGTGGGTCACCAATTGTTTTAGTGCCAAATAAAGATGGTGCATGGTGCATGTGTGTAGATTTCAGAGCCTTGAACAAGATTACGGTAAAGAATCATTATCCTCTTCCTAGAATTGATGGTTTGTTTGATCAATTAAAAGATGCCAAGTATTTTACTAAGTTGGATTTGAGAAGTGGATATCATCAGATTAGGATTGTTGAAGGAGACACTTGGAAGACAACCTTCAAAACAAAGAAAGGTTTGTTTGAGTGGATGGTTATGCCATTTGGACTTTGTAATGCTCTTGCTGCATTCATGAGAGTCATGAATGATGTTTTAAGGCCTTTTCTTGATGATTGTGTGATTGTCTACTTGGATGACATTTTGATATTTATCAAATCTCATGAAGAGCATGTTATGCATGTAAAGCAATTTTTGTATGTTTTGAAGAAAGAAAATTTGGTTTTGAAGATGTCTAAATGTGAGTTTGGAAAAACCTCACTTGTTTACTTGGGACATATTGTTGGAGGAGGAGAACTGAAAATTGATCCTTCCAAGGTCAAAGTAATTTTGGATTTTCCCAAGCCCAACAATGTGACAGAGGTAAGAAATTTTTTGGGAGAAACCCAATATTGGAGAAAGTGTATTGCTAACTTCTCTTCAATTGCAGCTCCATAACATGCAATGGCAAGCATCAAAAAAGTTTTCCAATGGGGAGGCAAGCAACAAAAAGATTTTGATGCATTGAAGGAGAAGATTGTTTCAACTCAAGTTATTGCACTTCCTAATTTGAGACAATCATTTGAGATCCAAACATATGCAAGCAATTATGAAATGGGAGCAATCTTGTTGCAACATGGTAAGCCCATTTGTTTCATTCTGAAACTTTTATTGGTGTTGTGATTAATTATCCTACTTATAATAAGGAGTTGTATGCATTGGTGCAAAGTGTAAAAAAATGGAAACATTATTTGTTGGGAAAAGAAACTATCATTCACACATATCATCAACCATTGAAATACTTACAATCACAAAAAAAGCTACAACAAGCAAGGCACTTCAGATGGATGGGTTTTCTACAACAACTCCACTTGATTATAAGGTATAAGAAAGGAAATTATAACAAAGTTTTTGATATGATTTATAGGCCTATTTTTAGTGCTTCAGTAATCATTAAGCATAATTCTACTATGCATGAGAGTTATGTTGAACAGTATGCTTTAGATGTTGATTTTAAAGAGGTTTATCCAAAATTGTGGCATTCTAACCAAGTTAAGGAATTGGATTACCATGTGCATGATAAGCTTTTGTATCATATTGGAAAAATGTGTATTCCATGGGGTGAAAGAGTCAACATCATAAGGGAATCACATTCTTCTCTTATTGCTGGCCAATTTGGTGTAGGCAAGATGGTGGCTAATTTGAAAAGGTATTTCTATTTGCCTAAAATGAATTAAAGCGTTTCAAGATATGTAAGAGGATGTTATTTATGTGCTACAAACAAGCCTAGCAATAGAAAGTTGGGTTTGTATACTCCACTTCCGACTCCTTCTCGTCCTTGGGAAATCATTTCCATGGATTTTGTAGGAGGTCTACCTATGTCTAAAAAGAATCATGATTATCTTTATGTTGTGGTTGACTGTTTCAGCAAAATGTGGATTTTGATGCCTTGTAAGAAGTGGGTTACATATGAACAAATGGCACAAATGTTCTTTCAGCATGTTTGGGTACATTTTGGGTTGCCTAAATCCATTATTTCTGATCGAGATTCTCAATTTATTGGGAACTTTTGGTCAATCTTATGGGCACTCATAGACACCAAGCTGGAAAAAAAAGCACAACATTTCATCCACAAAGGGATGGTCAAACAAAAGTGGTGAATAGAATATTAGTGCATCTTCTTCGTGGTTATTGCAGCAAGCATCCTAAGCTTTGGGATGATTACCTACACTAGATTCATCATGCTTACAACTAGGCTAAGCACTTTTCAACTCAAACATCTCCATTTGAGGCATGTTTTGGTTATTTGCAAAAATATCCTTTAGATTTTATCTTTGGGAAAGATATTTCTATTGATGGGAATTAAGACATTGATAGAGAAAAGAAGTTCATTGAACAAATTCATTTGGTGCATTAAATGGTACAAGAACATTTGGAAAATATCCAAGCCAAGTACAAGACAAGACATGACAAGCATCATGTTGATCGTAGTTTCCAAGTTGGAGATGAAGTTTGGATTTACATTAGCAAAGAGAGGCTTAAAGGAGAAGGTAAAAAATGGTAACCAATTAGATATGGACCTTTCAAGATTCTTGAAAAGATTGGTAACAATGTATTTCATTTGGATTTGCCTCCTTATATGCAAATGTATGCAGTTGTTAATGTTGAGAATTTTAGATTGTATGAACCTCCTTTGATTGATGTTCAAGGAGAGAAGGTTCAGATTCCTTCCATAGATGATTTCTCGCCAGAATATATTTCAGAACTGCATGAAGATACAATCCTTGATAGGAGGATGTGAACTTCAAAACAAGGGAATGTGGAATACCTTTGTATTGGTCTTAAAGGCACAAATCCAACCAAAGGTAAATGGATTGAGGTTGGAAAGATGAGGGAACTGCACCCTCGTCTTCATATAGACTGAAAGTATTCTTTTGGAGTTCCAAAAGCTTCCCAATAGGGAGGAGTGATCTAGGGGATCAAAATATGCTCAAAACTCAAAGTGCTCAGAATTGCTTGAAAATGGACTCATGTGCAGGTATCATTCTCATGATCCCAACACAAATTGAAAGGGTTCAAATGGACATCGTATGCAAGAGATACCATTTTTTTTCCATTTCCTCAAACAAGAAAAAAAATTGTTGATTGTACAATCTGTACATGCCACGTGGCAATTGATCATACAGTCCATACGAATGTACAACTGACGTGGCAGGGTGATGTGGATTACTGACTGGGAAGAGGTGTTGACGTGGCAAGGAGATTTGGCATATGAGGTGGACCTATCTGGTGTGGACACATGGCATGTTTGTGGACCAATGGTATGGTGCCACGTCACCCAAACATGGGCTGCCACATGGCACCCCTCCATGGTGTAAAATTTTGGTTGGAGTCCATGGGGGTCGAACACATGACCTCCGGGAGTGGCAGAGTGTTGGTGCAGGCCGGGCTACCATCCCACCTGTCATGTTTTACTTAACCTATATGATGGAAAGTTATATTTAAGTTTGATTCAATGTTTATTTGGGCGGAGAAAAGGGTCAGGTCTTAGCCCCAGCCCTCGGTTACATACCCCAATACATACAAACTTACCTTAAGACCTTTCATGCAGGGTTTCAAGATTTAGATCCAACGGTCAAGCCATGAAGAAATCCAATGGTTAGTCCATGAGCGTGTATTCCAACAACTCCTGATTTGGCATTAGAATGTGGCCATATGGATCCCATGCGACCAACACTTCCGATAGTTAAGGTGCTTGGTGCGCTAAATGTTCAACAATTCACCATGAATTGTAGAATGTGTGCAGTGTTGGGTTTTTGGCATAGGAAATGCCCGTAAGCCAAGTTGGACACACATAGGTGCATTTTGGCGAGCATAGACAACAAAGAATTGGGAGAAACTTCCAGGAAGTGATTCCTACTCAGTTTTGGGCCAAACCAGGTGTAGGAGGATCCCAGCTAGGGGTTTTTGGACATTCTAGAGCCATTGAAGCTATCTATTTTTCATTTTGAGCATTGTAAAGCACTAATTTTTACACTTTGAGAATTAATGAAATATGATCCATTGGAATCTGGACCAGGAGATGTAGCCCAAGAGAGGGGGTGAACTCCTTTATGATTTTGTTGTGTTAATGTGATTATTTTGATCGTTGTTATGTTTGTTTATGTTTCTCATGATTAAGTAAAAAATGATTAAGTTTTATGTGTTTGTAACTTGATCCTATTACCAAGCACATACTATTTACACTTGCAATTTTAAAAAAACACAAGCCTTTTCATTTTCATATCAATGTTCCAACTGTGTGTGTCTGGTACTAGTTCTGCATCTACAGGCTTGGGTGTTTGAACGATTTTTCTTTCGATGGGTCCAAGGAATTTGTTGGCTAGAGCATCCTTCGTTTGTTGAATACCACAATACACTTCATCCTCATGCACTTTGTGTCATGAGGATGAAGTTGTTTCCATGAAAAAAAATTATATCAACCAATTGTAATATTTACGCAATCATTTGATGTTATCTCCAGGTCTTGGTTGTAATAGTTGTTTGTTTTTTAAAAGAGGGCCTTGTAAATGATAGATATAAAGAGACATGATTAAGCATTTTTATGTTGTAGACTTGATTCCTGAGAAAACTGTTGATTGTACACATGTTTCTAAAGTAATGATATGAATTACAGTTTATGGAATTTATGTGTGTGATCAAATCCTTCATTTTGTAAGTTTGTTTTAAAGATACCTTGTTGGTATGGCAAGGGCCCACCGACCCAACCAAGGTAAGCTTCCTTGTATTTGTTTGTGTGAATATAATTCTAGTTTGTGTGTGGTTAAAACAATTGTGTGTTTTGATCATAGTATCTAATTTTATTTATGTTGTGTTTCAATAAAACATTTGACAAAACGCAATATAGATTTGTGGTAATTCTAAGTGAGTGAGCATTTATGAGTGCAATATAGATTTCTGATCAAATAGTTGTTATTCTTGTGTGTGTGTGTGGAAAATCATTGGTTAGATTGAATGCTTTAATGTTTATTTCTATTTGTCAAATGCAAAAAAAGTTAAGATATCCATCTCTCACCCTACATGAACCTATAATGGAGTATCTCACTACACCTAGTATTTGTTCCAAGATTGATTAGGTTATGAATGATATTCCTTTTAAGAATGTGTAGAGAGTTAATTGCAGATTTCTATTAAATTAGTTGCTATAGGAAATAGAGTCAAAGTTCATATTTTTCTTTCATGAGCATGTAAATGAACAGATTCATTACCTGAGCAAGAGCTTTTAAATCACATGCATGTTAAGATTTTGTTTATGAGTTTTTCTTTCAGGTTTTTAAACTATGTGAAGAATATTGTTTGAAGATTGTGAAATAGAGTATTGGTTTTGGAGTGTTCATTATGTAGGATATACTCATGAGACATAGGAACTTATTTGTTATAAACACATATAGTGCATCAACTCTATTGATTACGAAACCAGATTGACATATTAATGATTGCAATATATTAACCATATAATTGCACCAACATTTTGGTGTCATTGTCGGGGAGTTGTAAATGGTAATAGTTAGTATTTGAATTAGATTGTTTTTATGGTTTTAGATTGGTTTTAAGGACAACCTAAGGGCAGAGAGAAGACATTAATACGTGAGGGAAGATCCCATGCATCCACTTTAGTGGGGTTGCTCCAAAGTCAATTTGTCCTCTTACCGTCAGTAGTTAAAGTTTGTGTTGTGTTAGTATTAGATCTTCTTATTTTTTATGTGTATACATGGGGATAGTATAGGAAGATTTATTGCATCCAAAGTTACATAAAATTCAATAAAACCCCCCAAAGTTATAAAAAAATCAAGAAAACCCCCCCACACTAATTCAGCTAATTTATATGTAGGATAAATTCGCAGAGGAGAGATTTCAAAGGCAGCAATTGAAACCACAGCCAAAGGCCCTGAATCTGAAGCTATTGTACAAATTAATAACATATCACAGAAAGTAGTAAGGGAAGTATTGGCGACCCAACCAGAAGGAGAAGTTGGAAAAGAGACATAGGTAGTGGTAAAAGAGGTTGAATCTGTCATTGGAGAAGTACACAAAGTATTGGTACAGTTGGATATCCCAACCAATCCAATGGTTGAACCATCACTTAGTGGGGAAACACTATTTGCAGTCTATAACGTGTTGTTCTGAAATATGGTGGATGAGGAAGGGAATTCAAATAATGAAACTGAGACATTTGGATTCCCAATATTAGGCATTACCAGAGATGTATCTATGAATAATATCCCACTTTAATCACTACCTCACTTCCATGGTGTGTCAAAAGAAGATCCTGATTCATTTTGTTTGAATTTGATATACTATGTATAAGTTACAATTATACTGATAGTGCACAAAAATTAAAACTCTTTCCAGCGACACTTAAAGACTCGGCACTAAGATGGTTTATGAGTCTAGGAGAACATATTATCTTGTATTGGGATGGTATGAAAGAAAATTTCATATAGAAATATCAATATTATTGCATACCTAGAGATGTTAGGAATGATATATTTAAAATGCAACAGTCTGAGGACGAGAGTCTGGAAGATTACCTAGAAAGGTTCCTATACAATTATCAAAAGACAAAACAATCTGCCCTAGACACATCCACAGTCAGGATCATCTTACTGAAGGGTATAATGGATGATTGTATTGATGTATTGAACCTTATGAGCTCTGGAGATTTATACCAAAATCCATTCGCAGACATTGTAGAATATTGTAAAAGGTACTCCTGCAACCAAGCCAAAACAGGGAAAAGTTTAAGGGATCCTATAAGAAGAACTAATAAACCTACTCTAGGAGATGTTACAAGGATAGAATTAGGGAATCTGCTATAAAAAATCAAAATAGACATCCTCGACACAATCAGCACCCAGTTAGATACCATGAAAATCAAAAGGAAACAAGAAGAAGAAAATGTTACTTTAGCAATTTTATGTCATTGGTGTAGGAAAAGGCATCCCGAAAAAGAATGTCTTCTTAATGTCATTGAAATTTGTGAGCTCTGTACAAAGCACCACCCTACCGAATAATTCCCTTCCTTACCTGGACTACAAGCCATTTTTAAGGGAGGAGGGGAACCTCAAGAAACATCATATCCCCCTAAGAGAGTATCGACCCTACCACACAATACTCACAAAAACAATGGATTCCTACAATTCCTTACTCCCAATGGACACATCATAAACCACAAGTCCAAACTTGGAAACAAGGATGGAGGGGTCCTGCATATGGGAATGTCCCTTTTCAGCCACCAACTTTTCCTGCTTACCCACAATATCCTTCCAATATATCTTAGTTGTTACCTGGATTTAATCTACCTGCTCTACCTCCACCTTCCTAGCTACAATAACAACGTACATTGCCTTTGAACCCAAACTAGTAGCAACAAATGCAATTTGCACCTAATCCAAACCCCCCTTGGCCTACCCCTATTCATGCATAGTCCATCCCTAATATGAACAATAGACCTACACAACCTGTACAGAATCTTGAAGTACATATTTTCCCAACTTATGTGATAACTCCTACTTCACTGAATGAAATTCAATTAAGATCTGGGAAGGTCTTGAATAAACCAAATTCTGCAGTGGTTATCCAAGAAGAAGAACAAATATATAATTAACCATATGAAGAAGAAGACACCCATGTACAAGAGGAAATTCCTCCTCACATTCCTCACCCATCAGAAATACCTCAGAAAATGAATCCTCCACCTTATCTAGAAAGGTTACTTGTGAAGAAACATGAGGTACCTCTAGGACATGATTTAGAAGATGAACTAAGGAATATGTGTGTAAGGATTTCCCTACTTCAAGCCATCAAAGACATTCATATATATGCCAATATTGTAAAAAATATTTGCATTAAAAATCCTAGGAGGAAGAGTAAGGAGCTTCTTGTTATATAGTTGGTTAGACAACTATCATAATTTATATCAAAAATGCCATCTAAATATAATGATCTAGGAAATCTAGTGGTGACTATAAAAATTAATGGTATTTTTTTGTCAAATACACTTATTGATCTAGGAGAAGAAATAAATGTTATGATCATTGAAACCATGCGAATGCTACAACTAAATCACTTAAGGCCAACATTGACCCTCCTAGAATTAGCAGACAAATTAGTCATCAACCCAGCAGGAATTCTATATGATGTAACAGTTACCTTAGCCTCCTGGGAGTATATTGTGGACTTCCTGGTAATTCATTCAAAATCCTCCAAACCTGTACATCCAATGGTGCTTGGTCAACCTTGCTTGGCCACTGTTGATGCATTTATTAGTTGTTGGTCTCGTGAGATGACAATATCCAATGGGAACCACAATCAAAAACTTATTCTCTTTCCTCCTACCCAACCATCCACTGAAGTTCCTTTATGGTTGGAGAATCCCTATGGGAAGAGGGATTGTGCTCAGCTCTTGTGAACACTTGAGCAAGTAAATGGATTTCAAAAACAAACTGAAGAATAGATTTTAAGCCTATTTTAAGCTAATACAGAATGCATTGAACATCCTCAATCTTTTCCAAAATATACACATATCTTCAGCTCTGAATTTCATGAGATCCGGCATCCCTCCACTTCTAAATTGTTCACTATATCATAAATAAATGAAGGAAAAGATTCAGTTGTTCATACTATTGAAATCAGTCATGGAAAATCTCTATACATCAATTCCAGCTTGGAATCATATCAGCGACAAAAAATGATCCAAATGATTCAAGGATAGTCTGGTGATTTTGTATGGGATTACTTGTTGAAATAATGTAACTGCGAAGAGCATTCTTATTATTATTTTGTTATTGGATTAAATCCCCATTGTGGATTAATCATGTCATTATTATTATTATTGTTATTAGATTAATCCCCATTGAGGATTAATCATGTCGGTTATTGTATAAGGACCAAATCCCCTTTTGCGGATTGGTCATCGGACAATTACAAAGTGAAGAATAAGAAGTTGGCCCCGGCAGTTATAACGAAAGGACCAGAATTAATTAAAGGTGGGTTTACCCACCCTGAGTGAGAGGTTGGCCCTGCCAAAAGGTGACCTTTCACATGTGCCAGATTGATATAAATAAGAGGCTAGCGCCTCACTTCTAACACACAACTCACTTGCTCATTGTCTTATGAGGCATGCTGCAATTAGAAGTTGGAGAGAGGAGAAGAAGGGTGGCGCATATCTTGGGGAGGACTTGTTGTATTGGTTTGAGTTATCTCTTGAACATTGTACAAGTTATTTATGATAAGGAAGTTCTTGTTGGGTTTTCTTCCCCTAGAGGGTTTCCCAGGATAAATGTTGTGTCTCTTGTGAATGTGTATTTCTCAGTGATCTTGTTCTTATTATGCTCTTATCTATTGAAATGAAAAGATCTCTAATAATGGCATAAACATTAACATGGTATCAGAGCCAACCTAAAGAAATCACAATTTGCAAGACGAAAAATGTCACTATTACCATACCCCAAAATTAGGGTTTTGCAAAAGTGAGTATTTTCAGCTCCCTAACACCCTAGAAAGCTGCTCCCTCCCCCAAGGATCATTTTGGCACTTAGAGCGTACCTTTTCAGTGGCTAGATCTCCCAAAAAGTGAAACCCTAGTTTCACAAAGTACCAGAAAACCAGAGTACCAGAAGTACCAGAAGTACCAAAGTACCAGAAAACCAGAAGCACCAGTCCAGAAATCCGCAGATCAGATTTGAAGGGGAAAAAGTTGGATTTTCGAAATTTCAACTGCACCAGCTAACTCGCCTCAGCCCATCACATCTATCCCCTGGATCAGAATTTCAAAAATTCAAAGTTTGAAAAATTAGGGTTTCCTCATAAAACCCTAACAGTTGCAGTTGCAGTCTCAGAACCATTTGTAGTTGCAGTACCTGTTGCAATTGCAGTCTCAGAACTAGTTGTAGTTGAAGTACCTGTTGCAGTTGCAGTCTTAGAACCAGTTGCAGCTGTAGAACCAGTTGCAATCACTCTTGAAGTTTTTGGTAATGATTACCGCTGCTACCAGATGGAGCCACTACCTGTAAATTCTATCTGAGGTATGTACTCACATATGGTTAATGGTTAAACCCTAAAGAGTATTTGCAGGAGAAGGGATCTTTTTCCATAGATCTAGAAGGATCTCAAGATCCAACACATTTAGAGGAATGAAGCAACCCAGGTGTGATTATTCTAATATGCATCTATTTGTTATGAAATTATCTTGATCAGTGTTGCATGTTGAAGATATGATCAAATCATTAGAAGGATTAAAAGTTGATCATAGAGCTTATCCTCTAACCTAATATTTTTTCAAGATAGCATATTGTCTTAGTACAACAGACAGGTTGAAGAAAGTACTCGTCACTTGAGTGAAGGAGACCTGGAAGAAAAGAAAACACTCACTCTTGAGGAAAAGGCTCCAGGTTTGATTAATCAAGATTCAAAGGTACACATGACAAGCTAATGACTTTAGTTGAGATAGCAATCGTCGTAAAGTATTATACTTGATAA
>JZKD02S2100869.1:88838-106413 GCA_000966675.3 Picea glauca | reverse complement strand
TGATGATGCTGCTGATGAAGAAAACTTCCGATGACTCGTAAATGTGCTAGACAATGGTTCAAGATGATATTGACGATACTGTCCTCCAAATGCCACTGATGATGTAGACCTCTCTTGCCTGATGCTGATGATGAATACCCTTCTTGTTAAGGGGGAGTGTTGAAATAATGTAACTGCGAAGAGCATTCTTATTATTATTTTGTTATTGGATTAAATCCCCATTATGGATTAATCATGTCATTATTATTATTATTGTTATTATATTAATCCCCATTGAGGATTAATCATGTCGGTAATTGTATAAGGACCAAATCCCCTTTTGTGGATTGGTCATCGGACAATTACAAAGTGCAGAATCAGAAGTCGGCCCCAGCAGTTATAATGGACGGCCCAAAATTAATTAAAGGTGGGTTTACCCACCCAGAGTGAGAGGTCATCCCTGCCAGAAGGTGACCTTTCACACATGCCAGATTGATATAAATAAGAGGCTAGCACCTCACTTCTAACACACAACTCACTTGCTCATTCTCTTATGAGGCAAGCTGCAATTAGAAGTTGGACAGAGGAGAAGAAGGGTGGCGCATCTCGTGGGGAGGACTTTCTGTATTGGTTTGAGTTATCTCTTGAATATTGTACAAGCTATTTATGATAAGGAAGTTCTTGCTAGGTTTTCTTCCCCTAGAGGGTTTCCGAGGATAAATGTTGTGTCTCTTGTGAATGTGTATTTCTCAGTGATCTTGTTCTTATTATGCTCTTATCTATTGAAATGCAAAGAACTATAATAATGGCATAAACATTAACATTACTCTGACATGAAAGGAATTCACTCAAATACGTGTATGCACCATATTTACACCAATGATCAAATTAGACCTATTAGGAAGCTCCAAAGAAGAATGAATCCAGCCTTAACAGATATAGTGAAAGTGATGCAGGCACGCCCTCAAGGCACATCCACTCACAGGATATTTCCTCCTTCCTCGGCCCGAAGAACTGAAAGGTTCTTCTATTTCCCTATCGGGAAATTTTCACCCACAACAACTCTCTCACAGGATCTCCCTTTCTTCTATCGAAAAATCAATGTTGGCCTTTTACCTTGTTATCGGGGTTCCTCCTATCAGGATTGCGGCACTTGTGATGTCCAAACAAATCGTTTTACCGATCCCCGATCCCCGATATGCTCCCCTGTTGCCTTAGCCTCCCGGGCTATCCCTTAGTCCACGTGACCTTCCCTTATATGACCGTGGTCATATACCTTATCGGGATTCGAGATTTCAAGTATTAAAATGTAGTGAACCTCTCATCCACGGAATCCCCGATATTCCGACTCGTGGATTCCCAATATGACGTCACTGAAAGCTTTCCTGCCCTGAACAAAATCAACGGTCGTGATCGTTTATTTGGATCAACGGCTCCAAGTCTCCCTCGGGGTTTCGCGACTTCTAATGCCGAAGTGCTTTTACCTCCGTTTTCCCTGATCTCACAAATGTCGATTCCTTGACAATTGACTTTTCCTTTCGGGGAATTTCCCGACGGCTTCGATCTCACCCACACATCCTCAAGGATGGACGGTTCTCGTATGCTTCAGGGTTTTCACGCTAGCAATTCTCGATTCCCTTTTTATGATAGGACGACGTCAGCTAGGCCCCACACAAAGCTCTCCCCTCGTTGGAAAGTCGGAATTTACGGTTTCAACTTGCGAGAGTATCCTGTCCTCAGGACCTCCGAAACATCGATCCTCGACTCTCTCCGGATTTTTGACATGCGTCCCAAGTGATGGACGATTCAGATCAACCCTCAGGTTTCGCCACTTTACAAAACCATGAACACTCACTTACCTGAACTCCGATGACCACATTCCCCGATCTAGACGACCACACGACACATGTCCTCTCTGAGATCCTATGGCTATGATCCTTTCATCGTTCCGGGGTTCAACAGGTCTCGGATTCTTGTCTTCTGAAGTTCTGAAATGTCGATGGACTCTCGATCCCTACCACTTGTCCTAACAGATGGACGGATCTGAACTCGTCGAGATTTTCACAATGGGTTTCCCCGACTTCTTGTCCACGTGACTCCCGATTTCCTGAACCTCGACGTCTCGATATCTTGACGCCTCTCAGGGTTCTTACTCTGCTCATGAGGGTTTAAACCCTGTACAACTCCTGTCAGATCAGACGGCTGACGGGTAACTGATCAATGATCCAACAGCTTACGACTCCTAGAGCTTGGACTCTGAACGCGGTCGTAACCTCCTCACTTCTTTGGCAGATCCAACGGCTGACGAGATTTTGCAAATCCTCTCCACAAGATACTATCCGTTGATCTCTTCCTCTTTGATGTTTTCTACTGGTGAACCCAGTATTCCTCTGTGAAAATTGGTCCTCCTGCGCATAACTTTGCAGCGCCTGTTCAAACACTCCACGGCACCGACACTCTGTTCCTCTCTTCAACGAGCTTGGAAGACTTGTCCTTCCTGAGCTTCTCACAATTCTAAGTCTCCACGAAGACCCTTGCGCGCACTCCCTACGGAAATCCTCAAACACTTCCAAGTGTTGAGTTCTTTCGACTCTGCGCACACCTGCAGCAGCAGTCCTTCGATGCTTTGCTCAGATTCACAACTGAGACCTTCCTTAGCCTGCACACTCCTTGCACGGCTCCTATAACCCAATTTCACTTCTGGGTGAATGAGAACAAGAGTTAAACTATCTGAGCCTTCTGTCAATGCACTCCTTGCGGACAACTTCAACTTCACTCCTTGCAAGAATCCTTGCTCAGATAGAGAAACAATTGAAACTCGTTTCTTCTACTTCCTTTCTCAGATTTCAAACACTCAGTAAGAAATCATTCATACATAGCATGTAAAGCAAATGCATAACAGGAAGTAAATACTCATGATCATATCAATCAGCATACATACACAGAGAACAAACACAAAACCATGGATTTGAATCAACCTCTTCTACTAATCCAAATAACTGTACATGGGTGTTTCTACACAGATCTCTGCTTCTCTTCTCAATGCTCAGGATTCTATCTATCCAGAATAATGTTACAATGCACAATGAGGGTGTCTATATCCCATTTCCCTCTTTCTTCCTAAAACTGTCTAATCTATAATTAAAACTCTATCTACCTGCATTAACTACTATGAATGCCTCCATCTACTTCAGACGAGAGCAGGGCACTCAAGGTCTGATTACATTATACCAAGGCACCTTCAATAAATGATCTCATTTATGTTTGGCACATCAACTTCAAGGGAAAATTCAAAAATTCGGTTGGGTCTGTCCAGCTGTCCTTTGTCTTCCGCGCTGGATCACTTGATGTGAGGGATGCTCCTGCATTAGAAAGAAGAACTCCAAAAACTCCTACATGTCAATTTTTTTTACCCTATTCCAGAGAGCAAGTGGGTATCCCCATTATTTATTGTCCCTAAGAAGAATAGGAAATGGAGGATTTGCGTGGACTTTATAAAGATGAACAAGGCTACCTATAGAGATTATTTTCCTTTGTCTTTCATAGACCAGGTCTTGGACACCTTGTCTGGGAAGAGGTATTTTTCTTTCTTAGATGGGTTTAGCGGTTACAACCAAATCCAAATTGTACCTGAAGATCAGGAGAAAACCACATTTAATTTCCCATGGGGTACTTATACTTATAGGGTTCTTCCCTTTAGATTGTGTAATGCCCATGCCACCTTGAGAGGGTTGTCTAGACCATTTTTTCCAATTTAACCCATGACTGTGTGGAAGTATATATGGATGGCTTTACAATATATGGGGATGATTTCCAGCAAGCATTGGACAACTTGGAGAAAGTATTGATCAGGTGTAGAGAGACTAACCTTTCCCTCATTCATGAAAAATCCAGAATGATGCTCATTGAAGGGATTGTCTTGGGCCATCATATTTCCGGTACCGGAATAAGGGTAGACCCTTCCAAAATTGACATTATTTTTCAAATCAGAATCCCCATCTCACAGAAAGAAGTTAAAATCTTCTTAGAGCATGCTTGATATTATAGGAGGTTCATTCAAATTTTTACAAACTTAGCTGACCCACTGTTCAAATTGTTAGCAAAAAAGGCTGAATTCCATTGGGATGAACAATGCCAGATTTCTTTTGAAATTTTAAATAAAAATATTTCAAGTACCCCTATTTTAAGAGGGTCAAACTAGTCTCTTCCTTTTCATATCTGCACTGATGCCTTAGATACATCTTTGGGAGTTGTTCTAGGAAAAAGAGAAAACCAACTTCCTTATGCTATCTACTTTGTCAGCAAAAAAATCTCCCTTACTGAAGTAAATTATACTGTCACTGAAAAAGAATTTTTATCAGTAGTCCATGCCATTAATAAATTCATACATTACATAACAAAGTATGAGGTTTTTATACACACAGACCACTCATCCATTAGGTTTTTAATGAATAAACATGTGAAAAATGTTAGATTTACTAGATGGTTGTTGTTATTGCAATAATTCAACAATATTATCATTCACAGACCTAGAAGAGATAATATTGTTGCTTATTTCCTATCTAGACTTATTCATACAGGTGATAATGCACCAATGGATGACAATTTTATGCATGAAAATATGTTTTTTATTTCTACTTACACTCCTTGGTATGCAGATGTGGCCAAGTATCTTGTAACAGGAAAGTTACCTCATAATCTGTCCCCCCGAGAAAAACAGAGAATTATTCAGTTGAGTGAAAATTATATGTGGCATGATGATTGTTTATACCGTACATGACCTGATTTGGTTATCAAAATGTGTGTATGGGAGGATGAGATGCATGACATCCTCAAATCCTTCCATGATGGTCCATGTAGAGGCCATTTTGCTGATAAGAGGACAACATACAAAATACCACAGTCAGGCTACTATTGGCCAACTATTTTTAAGGATGCAAAGAAGTATGCAGCCAGCTATGATGATTGTCAAAGGATGGGGAAACAAATTGTAGTTGATGATATGCCTTTCCAAGCTCAGGTAGTAATTGAACCTTTTGAAAAATAGGCTTTGGACTTTGTAGGACCTATTAACCCTATGTCTCGAAGAAAAAGGTACATACGGGTCTGTACAGATTATGTGACCAAATGGGTAGAGACTAAAGCTTTGTATTTTTCAAATGAAAAATATGTTGTTGATTTTCTATTTGAAGAAATATTTACTCATTTTAGTGTGCCTCGATAAATAGTGACAGACCAAGGAACCCAATTTACCTCCAATTTGGTCAAAGCCATTACTGAACAATATTATATTAAAGATAAAAAATATTCACCTTATCACCCCCAAGAAAACGGACAAGTGGAATCAACTAACAAGGTGATAGAGGATATTCTCACCAAGACAGTTCAATTACACCATAAAGACTGGGTTGATCAGTTTCCTGAATCCTTATGGGCCTACAGAACAACTTAGAGAAACAAAATAAGCCATACACCTTATGAATTGGTGTATGTGAAGTAGGTATTGCTTCCCATAGAATTTCAAGTAAAAACCTTCAGGACTGCTATGCAATTGGGAGTGGACTTAGATGAAGCTAAAAAACAGAGGATATTTTAGTGAATGAGCTTGATGAAATCAGACAGGATGCTCTTCGGAAGACTACACTCATTCAAGAACAAAGGACTAAGTGGCATGATAAGTACATAAAGAAGAATTATTTACAGCCAGGTGATTGGGCCTTGTTGTATGACAGTAGGTTCAAGAATTTCAAGGGTAAATTTTCCACTCGATGGTTGGGACCCTATGAAGTAGAAACAGTTTATGACAATGGTTCAGTGAAGATAAAAAACATTGATGAAGGTCAGACTTTCTTTGTCATAAATGGGCATCGATTGAAATTTTATCATAAGCCTCTGTCTAAAGAGGATTTTATCAAACAAGTTCTTCAAAATTCTGAAATGCAATTAGTAAGCAAGGGGAGCTCTCCTCCTGCTAATCCACCACTTTAAGTTTTGTTGTGTTATTTAATTTAAATTTTTACATATATGTATATAGGTGTGTTGTTAGATAGTGGTTTTCGTGTTACTAACAAGAGAAAAATCTAATTGTGTTCTCATGTAGATAAGCAATAAGGAGGACATATGTCAGGTGTAATTTTATTCCTTTATCCAGCCCTGGTAGATTACTTATGGAAAAGGAGCCTAATGGAGTTTTCTTTAAGTTTTTCAGAATCCTAAAAATTGAAAACATCGGCGAGAAGGAATTGGCCCAGGCTCGAGAAAAATCCATGGGATAGTAGATGGAGTTTTCTTTAAGTTTTTTAGACTCCTTAAAATTGAAAACACCGGCAAGCATTAACTTAACTGGGCTCGAGAAAAATGCACAGGACAATAGTAATTAGGTTTTCCTTTCTGATAAAATGGAAGTGGAAATAGAAGCAGTGGTTAGTCTGGTTCCAAAAAGAGGAGGTTTATGCATCTCAACAGGAGGTTGTCCAGCTACAGTTTCCTTCTTGTTACAGAGCTTGGAGCCCAATCATTGAATTATTTTTCCTCGTTATATGACACTTCCACTACAATTTCAACATTCCTGTGGTTTGTAGTTTTTCCAGCATGACACTTCAGTAGAACATATCCACATGCAACATCAGTAAGTGCCAGTACCTACTCCATCTTGACCCTCAGAACATTCTAAGCTATAAAGAGAAGCCTACAAGATTCCAGTTTGAAGACTATACATTAAGGTACCTTATCAAAACTTCATCTGGTACTGGAGAAAAAATTCATGTGTTCATCCGGTATTGGAGAAGACTGTGTGTGTTGGTCCGGTACTAAAACAATTTCCTGTGTTGGTCTGGTACTAAAACAATTTTCTGCATTGGTCTTGTATTAAGCTTGTGATATGGTACTGATGCTGGAATTTTGATAAAATTGTTCTATGATATCCCTATCATTATCTTCTGAAGTCTTCATGTTTATTCCCTTGTTTTTTAATCATTTACGGTGGAGTGATCCTTGATATGATTGGGCAAATAGCAATCATACCTTGAGAAGGATTGGTCCAGTTTGAAAATCTCTTGTCAAAGACTCATGTTCGTATGATGTCAAAATTATGATTATACCACCTTATATAACCTTACATTGTTAATTATTGATTCAAACCATTGTTTTGGTGAAAAATTACCATCCAGCAATATTGACGTTGATTGTTGCATAATGGTGAATTTTGGTCAAATCGACCACATTCCCTACAATCATTACGAAAACCAATGTGAATGGGATGTGACATTATTTCTGGATATGATCATCACATTATCCATGGATGTGATCCCTTCGCATAATTTATGACTTTTCCTTGCCTCACCATCATTGCAATGATTTTATCGTTGCATTCTCGTTTCAATTCATGAACTCTCTTTTGGATGGTTTTTCCATCAAGATGAGAGTTATTTACCCATTCCACACTATACAACCTCCTCTCTATTCATTCTACTATCAATTCATCATGTTACTCTATCTCTCTCACATTGTTTTCGCTACTCTGTTACGATACCAAACCCTCGCTCGAACCTTGTTTCCTACACTTATTTTGAGACTTGTTTTTAAGCTGGCATGGGGGTTGACAAGTATGAACCTGTGTTCCATATTTACAAAGAGACCGAGGAATATCAACCATGGAGAGAGAAATTTGAGAGGGCCAGTTGGGTTCCTTTTCTAGAAAAATTCAAAGGACATCATGAGGGAATGTACCATGCCTTCGTCCAGAGTTATGTGGAGAGAGTATCCATTTGGGAGAATTAAAGTTAACGATCATTGAAGCCATCATAGAAGAAGCGACGGATTTACCTTCTACCGAAGAGAAATATTTCAAAGTTATCATCATTTATAAGAGGCTCTATCAGAATTTTTTGAAGACTGAACATATGGACCCAGATTGGACAAAAGGAATCTCCCAGAGTTGGATCAAGGAGGAATATTGGACAATGCTTGTCAGCTTGCAGAGGTTTTTAACCTGTGAAGGGAGGTATGTTGTAACTTTCCTTTATCATTTAAGGCTTCTATTTCATTTTGAGGGTGGACCACAAATAGATTTTCCCCATTTTCTTTGGATGAGTTTGAATAAAATGGTGAGAAGGGTTAAGTTTTCCTTTAACAAGCCTGAAACCAGTCTCTATCACCATGGGTTGATGAAACTGGTTGTTGTTCATGAGTTGACAAAATGAGGCTGTAGTTGGAAGAAACTCCTCATAATTAAGCAATGTTATGTTGTAGACTTGATTCCTCATAAAATTGTTGATTGTACACATGTTTATGAAGTAATGATATGAATTACAGTTTATGTAATTTATGTGTGTGATCAAATCCTTCATTTTGTAAGTTTCTTTTAAAGCTATCTTGTTGGTACGGCAAGGGCCCACCGACCCAACCAAGGTAAGCTTCCTTGTATTTATCTGTGTGAATATAAATATGGTTTGTATGTGGATAAAACAATTTTTTTTTTTGATCGTAGTATCTAATTTTATTTATGTTGTCTTTCAGAAAAAATTTGACAAAAACCAATCTAGATTTGTGGTAATTCTGAGTGAGTGAGAATTTATGACTACAATATAGATTTCTGAGCAAATATTTATTATTCTTGTGTGTGTGTGGAGACAATCATTTGTTAGATTGAATTCTTTAACATTTGTTTCTATTTTGCAAATACAAGAACAGTTAAGATCTCCATCTCTCACTCTACATGAATCTATAATGGAGAGTCTCACTACACCTAGTATTTCTTCCAGGATTGATTAGGTTATGAATGATCTTCCTTTTAAGAATGTGTAAAGAATTAATTACAGATTGTTGTTAAATTAGTTGTTACAGGAAACATAGTCAAAGTTCATATTTTCCTTTCATCAACCTATAAATGAACATATTCATTACCTGAGCAAGAGCTTTTAAATCACATGCTTGTTGATATTTTTTTTATGATTTTTTCTTTCTGGTTTTTAAACTGTGTGAAAAATATTGTTTGAAAATTGTGAAACAGAGTATTGGTTTTAGAGTGTTTATTATGTAGGCTATACTCATCAGGCATAGGAAATTATCTATTATCGACACATATAGTGCATCAACTCTATTGATTATGAAATTGGATTGACCTATTACTGATTGCAATATATTAACCATATAATTGCACCAACAAGTATCTCAACACATGCTTTGCAACAATATAGTGTGTCTGTCTCAGCTGACTCATAAACTAGATAAGTGCACTCGTTGCATAGAAAATATATGGTTTGGTGTTAACCAAATACATTAATGATCCAATGAGTTGTTTGTACAGGGTCAAATCAATATCATCGAAATCGAAAGAAGACGCACTTAGTTTCTTCAAATCCGTCACCATTGGTGTAGCCATGGGCTTACAGTTCAACATCCCAAACTTCTTCAATATCTCAATTGTGTACTTCCCCTGACTCAGGAAGATCTCATCAGTTCTCCTCCACACCTATATTCCCAAGAAGTAATGCATCATACCAAGGTCCTTCATCTCAAACTCAGAAGCCAACCAATACTTGCATTCAGCAATTAGGCTCTTTGTACCGATGAGGAATAAATCATCAACATAGAGGACTAAAATCAAGGCCAACTCACCATTAACATACAAGTTGGGATCAACAACACTTGTTGAAGCCAAAACTCATCAGGTGTCCATTAATCCTCTCATACCAAGCTCAAGGTGCGTGCTTGAGTCCATACAGGGCCTTCTTCAACCTGCACACATTAGACTCTTGCTCATGTATCACAAAACCATTTGGATGCTTGATGTATACGTCTTCCTCAATCTCTCCATTGAGAAAGGTTGTCTTCATATCCATTTGATGTAGTCTCCAACCCATGGATGTTGCAAGGGAAATAATCATCCGAATAGAAGTGTATCGAGAAATAGGAGAAAACGTCTCCTCACAATCTATTCCCTCCACCCAAAAGAATCCTCTAGAAACAAATCTTTCTTTGTGTTTCTCGATGCTCCTGTTAGCTATGTGTTTTATCTTATAGATACACTCAAAAGTCACTACAGACTTCCCCTAGGGTCTTGGAACAATATCCCACAAATCATTCTTCATGGTGAATTGATACTCCTCCATCATGGCATCTCTCCATATTGGTTGACTAGAGGCTTCCTCATAACAAGAAGGCTCGGAAGGTACCACGAGGATTTGCATGTCCTTATGCCTCCTGCAGAGTCTGACGAGCCCATGTAGGTCTCTTTCGACCTACTGCAATATCTCTAGGAACATCAACTGGAGTTACAAGATCAACGGGATCAATTTGATCAATTGGCTCAATTGTCTCCCTCTGAACTATTGGAGGGTGAGGGGGAGAAGGAACCATATCTTCCTATCTCTCACTATCAATCTCAATGTGAGGTCCTCTAGATCTTTTGAAGGCTACCTCCTCCTCAAAGATAACATCTTTTCTCACTTCAATATGTCTCTGACCAAGGATGTAGATCTGGTATGTCTTTAAAGACTCATTGTACCCCACAAATGTACCCTTTCTTCCTGAAGGGTCTAGCTTGGTCATTTTCTCCTTGGGTACATGAATGTATACTAGACACCCAAATATCCTAAAGTGTCCAACCTCAAGCTTCACTCATGATCTATTCCCATACTAGACATCTTGTGGTTCCCTCGTGGAACACATGTCTAAGACATATCGAGGTTCCCTCATGGAACCAATGTCTTCTCTAGGACACATTGAGTTTCCCTCATGGAGACAATGTCCCCCAAGACATATCAAGGTTTCCTCATGAAACCAATGTCTTGGTTCCTTCATCTGACCATCTGAGGCACGTCAGTATGAAGTCCACATTCCCTCCTACTAGTCCATACAGGACCCTCCGAGAAGAATGTCTCATGATGTTGCCTCAAACATCAACACACCCTCTTAACTAGGGAGTTATCTTTCACGATGTCTTCTTCTGGTAGTCCACTGACTACTCTGCAATCAACTAGTAGACCAAAACCACTACCATGCTATTGGTATCTCAAATCATCGATTTCAATCTTCATGACTATGTTGCAATCAAACAATAACGCACAACTATTTCCAAGCAATCTAGTAGTCTCCATGGAAATCAGCTAGTAGCACACAGCTACTACAATGTTATTCAATAGAACATAACTATGTCAAGCCATTGTGGTACACAACTAATGTCTGGTGATACACAACCACTACTAGTAACACACAACTATTCTCCAATGACACACAGTCACTGTCAATGGTACACAACCACCATAGTAGCGCATAGCTATTGTCCAGAGACACACGGCATCATGGTAACCACCACATCAACACATTGACACAAACTTCAAGTGATCTTGACTACAAAGGTTTTGTCATTGCTTCTCATATCCATCTCAATCACTCCTCACCAAATACTCGTGTTGATCTAGAACACCAACAACACCCATTCCAAGGATTGGCACTTATGCTTAAATTCAAATCACAGTGTAGTATTTTCATCCATTGGTCTCCATATGGAAACCTTCATCACCCACTCACATGGTGAAGATAGCAATTGTCCCTGGAGGAATCCTAGGGATCATCACTTCAAATCCTACAAATGTGGAGATTGTACTCAAAACCAATTTCGACAATTACCCGAAGCGGCAACGTTTCATATTCCTTTTCCATGATTCCTTTCAAATAACACAGTATCCATAAACTCAATTACTAGATTGCAATCAAAACAAATCTAGATAATGGAAGTCTTCAGTCCTTTCATTATATTATTTTGTCCCGGGTTATTTCAGAAATGCCATGATCAGCAATATATATATATATATATAGTTATATTAAGATCATGTTGGATTATTGTTTTAAATCCTCCTCCGTGACTTTACAAAAAAATATATCATTAGCTTTTTTTAACTTTTTATAATGTCTAGAGGCGTTGGAATAATCCATCTGTGTTCCAATAATGAAAAATCCATATCCATGAATTTCAAATGATTGAAAAGCACTTGATTACTTCCACCGAATATTGCACAGAATTTGATTACTTCCACCCCTCTCTTCCTACGTCGCGGTTTGCAGAAGCCTTTGACTGTGTGATCGATATTTCGTGGAGTTCAAGGCAGAGATATGGTAGAACATGGGCGGAAGCTTTGGGGTGGAAAACCCATTCAAGTTTCCAGTATTCAACACAGGACCCCGGATTTTCCTGCGTAAAGAGATGCCCTTCATACAAATGAAGTCTGTTGCTGCCACGTCCAAATTTGTCAGCAAAAGAACTCCCATTGTATCATTGGAAAACATCCACGACACCTCTTCGAAATCTCCATTAATCACAGCATTGTCTAGGAGTTTATCCGGAGTAGAAAATTGTTTTCCTTGGCCTTTTTGTAAGGGAGTCAAGCCTAGTCCTGGTTTGATATCATGTTGATTTTTCTGATTTTTCTATATGAGATAATATGAGATTGATATATTACTACAATGATGAGTGTTCTATATATAGAAAACATGTGGTGACCATCCATGAAAGGATACGTCCTTTGGATAATAACTATTTATTATTATTATTACTTATTATATATTATTTAATAATCAATAATTATATTATTAATTATTAATTTAGGAGAATGTTTTTTCGATGTTGTCCAAACATCAACACAATGTGTCCCAAATATTCAACCTCTTAAGCCCCAAAAGAACATTTAGAGCATTTCAGGAATAGTTGGTGGTCCCGTAGGATTTGCAAGGCTCTATTTACATGCTCTATGTCGAAATCTCAAATTTTACTATAGATCAAGATATCATCAAAGAATACCAACACAAAACTACATATAAGAGATGAAAAATTTTATTCACGAGGCTCTAGAAGGAGGTTGGAGCATTGCAAAGGCTGAAGGACATCACTAAAATTCCATAACGACGCTTGTGTGTGGAAGGTTGTCTTTAGGATATCAAACTCTTTCATCTATATTAGGTGGTCATTGGAATGCGGGTCAAGTTTGTGAAAAACTTAGCTCCATAAAGTTCAACCAAGAGATCATCAATAACTAGGATAGGGAGTTTGTCTTTGATGGTTAATTTTTTGAGAGCCATAAACTAAAGACACATACACCAATTACATTCCTTCTTTAATACCATGACCATCGGTGATGAGTAGGGACTAGTAATAGGAGATATGAATCTAGCCTCCAATAGTCTCGAATGATCTTTTCAATTACATTCTTTTGTGCAAACGAGTGTTTATAAGGATGCACATTGGGTGGTAGACTATCGAGAATTAGTGGAACATCGTGGTCATGCTCCCCTCAAGAAGGTGGTAACCCCGTAGCGTTTCAAATACCTATTGATATTTAGATAGAACCAACTACAAATCAGGGTGAATCTCCCGTGGGGGGGTGTCCACTCCATGTATGGCATTGAACTATGTAATAATGTTTGAGTGGCATTTGTTTAATAATGTTTCCATGCTATGAGAGGAGATAATTTCAAAGGAACCAAATGTAATCCTTTTGAGAGTATGTATGTGCCCTTCCTTAGTGAAAATCATGTATGACTCCTTGAAATCCATGGTGACGGGTCCTATATTGCATAGCCATTATGTGCCAAGAACAACATCACAACCACTCATGTCAATAGAAAACATTTAGACTTTGAGATGATACTCACCCATTTACAGTTCCACATTTTCACATCGACCATCACATTTCATCATACCACCATTGACAATCATAATTTGAAAAATAGGTATAGGGTGGACATAACAATGGGTTTCCAAGGCCACTCTCCTATGAATAAAATTGTGGGTGTTGTCATTGTCAATCAATACAATCACTTTGCAATGCCTGATATAACCAATCAACATAAATGTTTGGAGTGATAAAAAATTAGATATGGAATGGAGAGAAAATTGGGGTTCCTTGCAGGGAGCTTGCAAAGTATTTTCCTTATTCGTTGGAGGGGTGGCATAGTCCAAGTTCAGTTCAAGAGAGTCTTTAACATATGTATCTTCTACGGGCTCTTATGGGGATGCATCCATTTGAAATAATTTATGTAATAATCCAAAGGTGTTCATCACAATTATAGCAAAGGAAGAGGCATTGGCATTATGTGATCTCTTCATGAGATAAGTAGTGTATTCTCACTTGCTATGAGTTGGAGGGGTTGATAGTAGTTGCCACAAGGGGGCTAGGGAAAGTAGTGAATAAAGGTCTCTTTGTTTAGACATTGATCACCATCTCAACTTTTTTAGTTTTCTCACAAGCTTCCTGTCGATGTTTGGACAACATCAAGAAGACATTCTCTAAAAGATAATAATTAATAATATAATTATTATTCATTATTAAATATAGTATATAATAAGTAAATGATAAATAATAAATAGTCCTTGATTATTGAAGGGACGCATCCTTTCATGGATGGTCAACTTGTTTTCCCTATATATGAAACACTCATCATTGTAATAATATATCAATCATATCTTATATGAACAACAACATGGTATTAGAGCAGGACTAGGCTTGACTCCCTCACGGGAGGGCCCAGAGAAGATTCTATATTTCTTAGTGGGTAATGTACAACCCTCAATGTCAGATACAAATATAAGACTGTAGAGATTAATCTGAGATTACACATCTATTAAACATTTTTAAGTTATTGAAAGAAAGTTCTTGTTTCATCATCAATTGGTGACTGGCCCTTTGCATTGTTTTCTTTTAGACTGCGTGTTTTCAGAAATTGATAAATTGGAGAAGATTTTGGATGTGAGCCTGCACAAGTTTGTTGTGAAAACTCTGCAAAAGATCAACCAAATACCATCTATGAAGAAACCCTAGATGTTGGTAGAGATATGCGTGGCCCTTCTATGTATGGTCATCATGCCTTGGATTCTGGTAAAGTCCAGAAACAAGAAAAAGGTTGGGGTTCTCCTGAATTTGTACTTGACGTGTGCTTGTTTTGGTTTGCTCCATGACGTGTAGGCCTATCTCCAGAGGAGATATCTAACACAATATGCAACTGTTCATTTCATATGAAATCGTGGTCCAAGGGACCCAACGCTGGAGAAATTTTAGGAGGATCTAATCACATGATTTGTCCCTTGGTTGTCCATCCTAAGAGACAAACAGTGACTCGGGTCACGAATATAACGACGGATAATAATATGGCGAATGTACAACTAGATATGTCAGGTGTGAATGAACGAGGAGAAAAGTTGGTTGAAGAAAAGATGCAGAGCACTGTAGCGAATTCACATAATCTAGATGATTGTATGAAAAGCAACAAACCTCAGTCTGCTAGTCAATCAGAGGATTCAGATATTTCGGTATGGAAATTAACTTTCCATTATGCGAAATCAATTGATCTGTATTTTATGGTATTGGGCATTTTAGAATTCATTACAGAAGCAATAACCACGGCTGCGCTGATGTTTACATTGACTAGTTTATTGTACACAAACCTATAGTAATTAACAACAAAGTGACACCATTAAAGCCTTCTGATTTCTGGTCACAAAGATGAAATTACTGGAGTATAGTCATGACGATAGCATGGGCATGATAAATCCTTGGAAAATTGGACCGTCGTTTGATTGACAACACTTACATGGGATTAAAATTCGTGGCATGTAGAGCTTGGCACAAAAGACGAAAATTGCACATGTCTTGTGAAAGAGGGTTATAAATTTTCATTTCACCGTCAAAGAGTGTGGTCAATCATTTGTATTGATTGGATTGTGGCTAATATCATGATGTCATGGAGTGACATCATCGAAAATGTTGCTCAGAGATAGGTAGTCTCTGTTGAAATAATGTATCTGCAAAGAGTATTCTTATTATTATTGATATATTGTTCATAGGATCAATCCCCATTGTGGATTGATCATGTCTGTTATTGTAATAGGACCAAATCCCCTTTTGCGGATTCGTCAAAAGACAATTGTAATAGGCAGAATAAGAAGTCGGCCCCAGCAGATATTAAAGAGGCCCAAAAATATAATAAAGGTGGGTTTACCCACCCAGTTTGAGAAGTCGACCCTTCCAGTAAAGAGACACTTCACACATGCCAGACTTGTATAAATAAGGAGGCTAGCACCTCACTTAGACACAACTCGCTTGTTCATTTTGAGAGACAAGTTCATATCCGCTACTGGAGAAGAAGTAGAGAGAGAGTGGCGCATATCTGGGAGAGGACTTTCTATATTAGTTTAAGAGATCTCTTGGCATTGTATTGGCTATCTATATTAAGGAAGTTTTCTTGGGTTTTCTTCCCCTACAGGGTTTCCCATGATAAATGTTGTGTCTCTTGTGATTGTGTATTTCTCAGTGATCTTGGATTATGATATTGTTATCTAATGAAATGCAAACATATATAATAATGGCTTAAAAATTAACATGGTATCATAGCCAAGCTTAAGTAAGCATCTTTCACAAGTGAAAAACATCACTGTTACTGTACATAAAAATTAGGGCCTTTTTATGGTGAAGCTTTTCAGCCCTGAAACCATCTGGAAAAGTGCACCCTCCCCTAAGGATCAGTCTGGCACTCTCAGTGCACCTTTTCAATGGCTGGATCTCCCGAAAAGTGAAACCCTAGTTTCACAAAGTACCAGAAGTACCAAAAAAGCAGTGTACCAGAAGTACCAGAAAAGCAGTGTACCAGAAGTACCAGAAAACCAATGTACCAGAAGTACCAGAGTACCAGAGGTACCAAAAGCACCAGTCCAAAAATCCGTAGATCAAATTTAAAGGAGAAAAAGTTGGATTTTCTCAGATCCAAACACACCAGGCTACTCGCCTCAGCCAAGCGCACCTCCTAGTAAGTTTAGTTTTTTATTTTGAGCACTTTCATTTTTCGGTCATTTTCCTAGCTCCAGGTAAAGATGTCTGCAAGCGTTAAGCTTGTTGACAAGTTAGAAGGAGTGGAAAACTTTTGTGCCTGGAAGTATAGGATTGGCCTCATTCTTGAAGAGAATGACATAGCAATATTCATCAAAGATGAAGTACCGGAACCCGACGATGTTGCAGAAAAGGCAAAGCATCAAAAGGACACAATAAGGGCCAAAAGAATCATTGCAGATTCAATCAAAGACCACATGATTCCTTATGTGTCATCCAAGAAGACTCTGATGATGCCTTGACCAGACTATATGAAGGAAATAACATAAACCGGAAGATGAATCTTAGAACTCAACTGAAGAATACAAGGATGCAGAAAGGAGAAATGACTCACGAATACTTTTCCAGAATCTCAGAATTCAAAGAACAGCTAGAAGCTATTGGAGATACCATAGACGAAGACAAACTCACAATGACGGCCCTAAATAGTCTCACAAGACCTTGGGATGCTTTCATCCAAACAATATGTGCCAGAAAGAAGAAACTAAAGTTTGACAGTCTATGGGAAGAATGCATCCAAGAAGAAACAAGAGTAATGAATCGGCAAGTGTTACTAGCAAGGGATGATGATCAAGCCCTAGATATTCACATCAAAGGAGGAAGGTGTTAATGTTTATGCCATTATTATAGTTCTTTTCATTTCATAAGATAAGATCATAATAAGAACAAGATCATTGAGAAATACACATCCACAAGAGACACAACATTTATCCTGGGAA